>JAOEGS010012001.1:0-21034 GCA_025447755.1 Corythornis vintsioides | reverse complement strand
AACACTAAGGGAATTTTAAGTGATTTAATTTAATTCTCCAAGGGCTTTTTTTTTTTTTTTTTTTTTTTTTTTTTTTGTGTAAAATCAAACTGTGTTTCGTTACCATTTTATATGTATGGAATTTTCCTACTGCTTCTGTCTCGTATTATTATCTTGTATGCTGTGGGCTTGACGTGCTGTTGCTTCACCAGCCTACCATCCCCTCGTGCTGGAAGAGAGATGTCAGGGGAATCGACTGCCAGTTTGCAGGTTGTCCATTCTGCCCACACGTGGCCCCAGAACTCTTTGCCAGTCTCTCCTATTTAGAGGGGTTGATGTGTTGCCAGCAGGATTGGCATACTGTATTTGCTCACTGACAGCAAGTTAGCTTTAGCTTTACATGTATTACTGTAGCAGAGAAATTAATAAACGTAGCTCCCAATCTGCTGTCTCTGGGACTTTCACATTGTTAATGTTCTCTCTCTGCTGTGTCCAATCCTTGCCTCCAGGGCAGTGTGCAAGTGGAATAAGGATAGAATGGCTGAGCCTCCTTTCAGCTAATGACAGGTGGCAGAAAATTGACGGTATTCTGGTGAGATGGCTTATAGCAGTCGAATTACTGAGAATAACCCTCCCAAAGTTACTAGACAGTTTATGTGAAAATATTTATTAGACTGCTAAGATTTCCCAGGACTAGAAGCACTTACAGAAGCCTTCCCATTGATTTCCTTGCTTAGCAACTCTACTTTTTGGAAAGGCAACAAAAAGCCTTGTGTTCACAAAGAGGGTTGAAAGCATCACAAGTCTGACAATAAATGCAGAACTATTTGTGACATGATCCAGTAACTGTAGAAACCACAAAAGCTTCCAAAAAACCCTGTCAGAGTTCTCCCTCTGAGACGGGGAGGCTACAGCGTTTGCCAGAGCCAGTGGCTAATGTAAGTTCCTGTCAGCGCTGTGCTGTGGTGAGCACAGCATTTTACAGCATTAAAGCATTTTACTTACTGCTGGCTAAGTCAGGGAATCATTTCATATTTACATGTTCGCCCCATGGGGGGAATGGAGAGGGATGGATTAAGGCACAAACACTGTACCCTTGCAATCACAGTCCCATTCTGGAAGTGAAGATTATTTGCTCTGAATTAGACTGGCTCAGACATCCTGCTGTCTGTCTCTACTGCAGTCAGGATATCTGGGCACTGTCACCCAGAGATGTCCCCATGTGCACACCTGGTTCTGAAGGACCAGCAGCTGCCATCATCTCAATCACAGGGACTCCTGGGTTTGTGGCACCAACTTGATGCTGACTGATGTGCCATCACTTGGGAGATTTTAGAAATGTTTAGAACATAGGTTGTTTTGACCGTCTTTACCAGATGAGAAATTCCTTTATACAAGTTATTCAAAACCCACATGGATGCATTACTGTGTGACCTGACATAGGTGATCCTTTTCCAGCAGAGGGGTTGGACTAGATGATCTTTTGGGGTCCTTTCCAATCCCTAATATTCTGTGATTCTGTGAAACGTTTGGGCTCTGATATGCACTCATAATTTACTGGCCTTCTTTGTACTATTCACTTAAGTAGAAGACATCCTCTTAATTAATAAGTGGCCTGAAACATTTTCTTGTGTGGCTGAGAAGGTTGATGGAAATCGTGCTTCCCAAACTGCAGGGACAACAGCATAAACTATTATAATTTATGTTTTACTCTTACTGTAATTCAAACATAACTGTAGCAAAATAAGTCGTTCCCCGTGACTTTTTTTTTTTTTTTTTTTTCATGTTCTCTTGATAACAAACACTCTACTGTGGCTATAATAAACAGATCATTATGATCTACTGTATAAGTTATTACCCATGCCACAGCTCATCTTGCTGCTTATTTGTGTCACGAAATCTTAAAGCTCTTTCCCGAATGTATTGGGTTGGAAGGGACATCCAAAGGTCATCTAGTCCAACCCCCCAGCAATAAGCAGGACTGTCTCTAACTAGGTCAGGCTGCTCAGAGCCTCATCAAGCCTGGCCTTGAATGTCTCCAGGGATGGGGCCTCCACCACCTCTCTGGGCAATCCGTTCCAGTGATCTATATCAAGGACTGATCCCCTGTGAACCTGTGCATTATCAGCAGCTGTTTCTCCTGTGTGGAAAATTCTCTGTGAGGTTCTTCTGTGATCTGCAACTTCCAGATCATTTCTGAATATTGCCTGGGTAAGGAGGAGGTGGAGCAGAGAATCAGGTTAAGGGACACTTGTGACTTACTGACAGAACTTCTGTTGGGATTTGTGTTGCTTGTGTTGCTACTGCAGTAACTCCCACTTGAATGTATGTACATTTTGGAGGTGATAGCCTTTATTCTTGCTCCCTTCCTCATTGCTACTTCACAAAATCTGTTTGCACTGAGCCCCGAAATAGATGGCAGGGTGTCAGCAGAACTTTTACTTGCTCTTTGTAGACAGAACAAGATGTGCACATGGCTCCATCTGAATATAAGTTCCGGGAAACAATGCAAATGAAGCTCTAAAGAGACCTTAAATTTTATATTAGCATTCCTCTTCCCAAACTTTCTACTTAACTCTTGTCTCTTCTGTATAGTTATGTCTTTGTTTTTCAACTCGTTTATTTTGTAAATAATAATAAAGGTGGTGAGAAATTCCATTGTGCATCACTTGTTATTTATATTCTATTACTATTATCATTAATTCCCCTTCATTTTCTGCCCTATGAAACTCTCTATCTCAGGCCAAGAATTTTTTTTTATTTTTTTTTTTTTACTATTCTCTCCCCTATCCCCCTGGAGGGGGAGGAGTGAGCAAATGTCTGTGTGGTGTTTAGCTGCCTGATGGGTTAAACCACAATAGTCCATTTTGGCACCCAGCGTGAGGTACGAAGGGTTGAGATAGCAACATATTTGATAAATGTGTAAAACCAATTTTGTTATAAGCTTCCATTATATTACTTTAATAGTCGCTTATCACAGTGTTGATTTTTTTTTCTCTCAGAGTTGCTGTGCTTGTTCTCAGTTGTGTTATGTAGCCTCTCACTTGCTGTCTGTGTTCCCTGTTGTGCTGTTTATCACCACTGGGGGCAGGGTTAAGGTTGTAATTTTGTTTTGCTTTGTAATGCTGGTTTATGATATGATATAATTGCTGGTCATGAGACTAATCTGTTCACTGCACTCAGCATTGCTGTCATCTCCATACTTCGAGAGCCATCTCTCGGAAACTATTAATAATTGCACTCAAAATTTTCTCCTCAGAGAGCCAATTTATGGGGGAGGCAAGGGGGGACACTTTCCCCCACACCTTCACCCCCTCCCTGCCCCCTTCCCTTTTTCCTTCCCCTTCCCCTCCAGGCTAGTTACAATAGCTCTTGGGAATTTTTTATCCTTGGGATGTCCAAATCAGCATGTTCCTGCTGATACAGCTCCTGATTTTGAATGTGTTTCAGGTCTTGTTTAAGTTAAACAACTGTTTAAAAGTATCACCCAGAGGTCTACCCTGAGGCTGGATAGTTGTGAGTGGCAGTGTGTGTAGGATAGTATGGGCAATACCTAGGACAGTACAAAAACTCTTCTAAACTAAAAAAAAAAAAAAAGAAAATATTTATGCTGTTGCCCTGGAAATTCCAGAGATATGCAGATCACTGCAACACGCTGGGGTCTGGCCCATGCCTACTGAGACCTTTTCAACACTATTCGGTGTCCACAAGGGGGAGAGGTCTCTGGATCTGATGACAACAGACCAGGTATTGTGGCTACTTCCAACCCCCACGACAGGTGCTGTGGCTACTCCAGCCCCAGTGACCGGCATCGCAGCTGAATCAGAGCACCATCCTGTGCCAGTATCAGTCACTCCTATGCACAAGAAAAAATGTTGGAAGCAAAAGTAGCTCAGAAGAAACACTTCCTTTACAAAGAGACGTGGATGACACAGACTAGTCCAAAGCAGGGCCATCACACATGGAGGAAGAGGCAGAACTCATAAACGAGGTGGTAACCACCCAATCCCTATCTCAGAGTGAGCTGCGAGATACATGAAAGGATCTCAGCCATCATCCAGGAGAGCACATTGTCACCTGGCTGCTTTGATGCTGGTATAATGAGGCCAGTAGTTTGGAATTAAGAGGGTAGGGAAACAAAACAGCTGAGATCACTGTCTAGAGAAGAGGGAACTGACATGACAATTGAAAAAGGGGCACAAGCCCTCATCCTCCGGAAGTCATTCCTGTCAGGCATGAAGGAAAGTTACCCCTTCAAGGAAGATGTTACATGTCACCCAGGCAAGTGGATCACCATGGAGTATTCAATACCTGAGGGAATTAGCTGTGTTGGAGGTGATTTGTGATGATCTAAACAATGAACAGTTATCCAAAGACCCAGATAAAGTCAAATGCACATGACCCATGTGGTGCAAGTTTTTATGGAATGCACCATTGTCATATTCCTACACATCACAGTAATGTCCTGGAAAGATGGAGAGGGACAAACAGTGGGTGAAATGGCTATCCAGCTCCAACAATATGAAAGAAGTCTCTCATTTTCCTCACAGGTCTGTGTCTCCACTCTGGAGAATCTGTCCAAGAAACTGTCCTGAGAGTTCTAGTAATTCAAAGACAGTATGTCCTACTCCTCACCTGTACACACCAGTATCTCAACTAGAGTGGGCGATGTTCTGCTCTAGAGAGAGGATATAGTGGGTGCAAACCACAGGCCACACTGTGGTTTTATCTGTGTGACCATGGTGTGGACATGAGGAAGTGGGATGGAAAACCTACCTTGACCCTAGAGGCTTGAGTATGTGAGTTGCAAGAAAAAATAAAAGGGAGATCTTTCATGAAAATTGCTGCTCCAATTTCCCGTGGGCAGTTCCCCAGTCAGAGTGGAAGGGCTGAAATTATTTCTGATCTTAATAAAGGGACTTCTGATTGATATTTACAAGAAGTAACAAATACTATGACCAGGATTATAAGGGCCCTACCTCCAGCCAGGTTGTGAAAGGGGACAACCAGGTTCATTGGACTTTTTGGATCCTATGACCCGAACCATCAGACCCACTGAAGTATAAGGCTCTAGTGGACACCAGTGCACACTGTACCCCAGTAGTACCACAAAGCTATAAAGGGACAGAACCAATCAGTATTTCTGGAGTGGCTGGGGGGACCCCAAGAGCTCACTGAATTGGAAGCTAAAGTGAGTCTAAATGGGAATGAGCAGCAAAAGCACCCCATTGTGAGTGGTGCAGAGGCTCCATATATCCTTGGTATAGACTACCTTGGGAGAGTGTACTTCAGGGTCCCAAAAGGATGATGGTGGGCCTTTGGTATAGCTGCCTCGGAGACTGAGCAGGGAGGGAGTAAAGAGCTGTCTGGTGTTTAGCTGACTAACAGGTTAAACCACAACAGTGTGTTACTGATTTTGTTGGGATCTTAACTATCTTTAGGCTTTGGACTGCAGCTGGTACTTCAGCTTAGTATAGTTACTATCTTTTATATCTACAAACTTTCTGAATCCACTCTGAAAACTGTATTTCAAGGATATGTGTTGAAGGGTGAATGGAGGGTGAATACCAGAGATTCTACATCCAACAGCTGCAGTATTTCCCCACTGCCTACAGTTAGGATTTTAAAGTTAAACCCTACAGTCTGACCTGTAAGGCTAGTGTTTAACTAGTTTGCAAAAATAATGCCTATTGAGTCACACTGGATCTCATCAGGGAGGTTTATTTGATTTGGGAAGATAAAGCCTGTTTGAAACATCTTTTTAGATCTTGCATCTTGGGAGATTTGGATAAAAGCTGTAGAAAGTTCCAGGGATTAGTTCTTAGAATTGCGAGCACCCATTTCCAATATATACAGTCATATGGGTTTGACCTGCCTGAAATTTTTTTGAAATTCCTGTGAAATCTAGACTTTTTCGCGGTCAAACTATAAAGGAGCCACTCATTTGTTCAGTAAATTGTTGAAAGAGCACTTCAGCAATCTGAGTCAAAATATGGAGCTTTGAACTAGCTAATAAAACCTATGAAGCCATCAGGGTTTGTCACTATAATAATGATGTAAGCTATCTATGCAAGGAGGTCTGGGAGTCAAGATCCATGTCTTGAATTGTGCTTTCACTTGGAGAAAGACCTGAAATTCTCCATCCTGAGATGTCATGTTAGCATTAGGAATGTAATTTCCAAGGTGTGATGTTGTTTAATTAAAGTGATTCAGTATTTGCTACCTACCTGCAGTATTTGACTACCACTCCAGTTGCACTGTCTTATACAAAGAAAACAACTTGGCTCAAGGTCAGAGAATGCAAGTGGCAGGACTGTCTGGTTCACAGCATCACCATGGGGCCACCTTTTCACTTGCAGGACAGCTGGACCTCCACAGTCCTTTTTGACAGTGCCTCATGGAGTGATGCCATAGTTACAGGAGCTGATCATGCCTTTATACAAAAGGATATCTTGCAGAGAGGGATGGCACTCTGATAGTAACCCTTCATCCAAAGGCAGTGATGGAGAGAACCATGATATGAGTGGTGAGAGCTGTGGCCATTAATTATCATAGTATGTGAGACAACACTCTTGTAGCTTCATTGCACCTGGTGTCCTCTTACCTGCTTCATCTTCCTGTAGCTGACAGTGGTATTTCTTCAGCTTGGTTTCCAAGTAAGTACACTATGCAATGTGATTGAGGTAGTGCAATTACTCCCATTACTGATGTATATGCATGATTAAATCCAGAGGACAAGTTTGCTGCTTTACAGAATTTTTATCATTTGCCTGGGAAAAATGGGCTTCCCAGGCAAAGCTCACTTGCAAAGTACAGACCAAGTCATGCAGGAAACTTGACTTTAGTGTTTCTGTCCTTAGTTCATAGGTACCCTGATGCTCAGTGAAAAGAACAGACTGGCTAAGTGGATAATTAGGTACCTAATTAGAGCTACAAAAGCTGCCATGCAGAGTCAGAGACTCTCTGAGATGGTCAGCAGCAAATTCCAAGAGAGGAACAGGAGAAAAGTGTTTCCTTTGAATGATGTAGGCTCCTCCCTTCATTTGTGCTGTTTGCACATCTAAGGTATAGATTACCTCAGTGACTGGCCCAACTGTTCTCCATAATACACATGGTGTAAGTGAAATCCCCCTTCTGCAAGATTTAGACTAGGACTTTGCTGGTATGTCCAGAATTGACAGCAACACACCACAGCTGGCTCTTTGGAAATACACTGCTGCTCTTTCTCCCCTCATCTTCCTTATTATGGCAATGTCCATTTATAACCACCCCACCGTCCCCTTCCTGCATCTAGGTCTGGGTTGTCAAAATTCCTATGGGATCCCAGCTTGCACATACAGCTGCTAGAAGAGGAATGCCTTATCTGTGAATCCCTGTAGAACTGAAATAATTGAGTTATTTGGTGCTGTCAGGACTTGAATATATTTAAGCAGGCCCAGCGGCAGAAATTTAAGCAACCAGAGAGCTTTACTGATGGGATCTTAGGTGTCACAGGGATTCAGACAGCTCCAGAGTTAGGCAGCAGCTGAAATATGGGCTCTGAGGATTTGCATTTTGAATGAAGGAAAAACCTCTCTGTAGATTTAGCCTGCATAACTGTGCAGGATGGGAGGCAATGGGGAGCCAGCATTATATTGTATTAATTGTCTGAGCAAAGTGATGCCTAAAATTCCCCTCAGTGCTCTTCTGTCTGTCAGAGTTCCTGTTCAATAGCTGAAGACTTGTTTAATTTAGAAATGCATGTGATAAAGTCCTCCAAGATGCACTATGTGTAACATTCCTCTCCTGGACCTCGGAGAACTGACTGGTGGAAATGAACAGGAATTCCCATCATGACCCTCTATGACTCTGGATCTGGATACAAAGTAAGCACTACATGTAGTTGAAACACAAATCTGCTGCAAATTGATTCCGCTTCACAGAAACTTAGTTGGTTTCCTTTGTTCCTGTGTCTTTCAGTGTAATTCTGTTACTGAACTGGGAGCATTTCTGGCTCCAAAAGACATTAAGGGCTAATAGAAAGATGGAGTGTGAAAGTCTGGATTCTTGAGGGAGATAACTGTGGAATATAGTGCTATACTGGGAAGGGAGTGAGGCAGGAAGAGCAACGAACAGTTTTTGGGGGATGGCAAAAATGTGTAGGTGAAAGACTCATTTTTGTGATGCATTTGGAAAACCCCAGTTGGCTGAAGTCCAAAGCGTAAACTATAGGTTTTGGGGGTTTTGTTTTTGTTGCTTTTTTTGGTTTTTGTTTTGTTTTGGGGTTGTTTGTTTGTTTGTTGTGTGTTTTTGGTTTTTGTTGTTGTTGTTTTTGTTTTGTTTTGATGAAAGGGAACTAAAGCAGGTAAAATACTTGTTAGATTCTTCAAGATAACCATGATCGGGGCTGGCTCAAGGTCTCTCTGTGATTTGGACAGGGCTCAGCTTTGCTGTTGTAGAGGACCAGCACATGCAGCTGATTTACCTGGCAGAGATGCAAAGAAGGGCAGAGTAGGACAGGCAGCTGGAGAGGTCAAGGGGAGTTTGTTTGGTCTTAGTGTCCTGGGAAGCAGTCCTGCCACTGAACTCATCCATGTGGCTTCTGTGAGCCTGAAGGATCTCTCCCTCATGCGTTTGTGTTGTCCTGGGCAGATGCCCAAACTGGCCTTCACCTAAGGTCAGTCTTTGGGACTTCTGACCACTTGTTACCCAGCTGAACTATTACACACACCACATTTTTGGAGAGTTGCTGCTCCTGGTAGTCAAATTCTGACTAGGCACTGATGTTGGGAACCTAAAAAGAGAAGGTCTCACCTTCATGTTGAAGACACGTTTGCCCGCAGGGATAAGGAAGCCAGAGATGGTGGAAACCAAGCCAGCAGGTTTCACTGCCCACTCTGGCAGCAGTGCCGGAATACTAACTAACAGGGACCAGCGACCCTCTTCTGTAAAAAAGCATGCACTGATTCCATTTCAGTCCTTAGAGGTGAGCTCTCTATGAGTGAAGATTTTCACCTTGTCATCACTGTGCTCGGTGCACCATGCACGCACGCACACACACATGTATATATATATCTATCTCCAAGATCCACAGTTCTTCCATGTCACTTTTTTTTGTAGTTATGAACTCTCAGAGGTCACTGTACCCAGATGGAGAGACTCTTTCAAGTTGGAAACTAGGAAAAACTAGGACAATGACCCTGTGGCATGCTGTTAGTAATGAAATGCATTTGAAAAAACATGTTTTGGTTTTTTTTCCTAATTTACCGCACATAATTGTAATAAAAGCCTTTTGATGCTGGCATTTATTAACCTGTCTGAGGTTGGTAGAGTGTAATTCACGCGTAAAATATCAGGTTGCTGCTGGAAGGAAATCACAGGTAGGTGATGCTCAGTGCTGTGCTCCCTTGCTATCAAACACTAAAAGAGGTGCCTCTAATTATCAGAATAGGAAATAAAGGCTGAAGATTATTGGAGCAGGTGGAAGCAGATCAGGAAAAATCTGGAGGCTGAAGAAAGACTGAAAAAGGAACATAAATCCCTTCCTGATACTTTTTGAGTGAAATCTTTCACCTGAAAAGATTTCTGGAATTTTAACTATCTTCCATGGTGTAAGTTAAAACTAATGCCCAGAAACAGCATACAATGGGAACCAAATTTTTGGGGTAAATGCAACAATTACTGTCTATGTCAATCTCCATCAATCAGTAGCTAGATTTTTTTTTTTTCCAGAAAGTGTTATTACTCTGCATATTCCAGAAATGTGATTGTTAAACCTTAAGCATAAAGAAATGAAAGATACTGTGTGCTATCTTCAGCAGATACGGTATCTGCTTTAATGAATAATGATGTACCTCTGCAGATCAAGAATAAAAATACAATCCCCGCTATCAGTCCTTACATTAAATTTTCAAATCATCCATTCAATATTAACTAAATACAGCTACAGTAAAATGAGGAAGATGCATTTGTTTGTTTATACTCCCTCAGCTTTGCAGAACATCATTCTGTGTGTTGCTTCAAAGATTTCCTTTCAAATTCACCTGATTTGAAAGACAGTTTCTCCTGACTATGCAGGTCAGTGGAGAAAGTGGATGTATTTTATAAAATTCAGCTGCACTTTTATTGCAGAAGCACATATAAAAGCCAACAGATCTATTTTTGCAATTCAATGCAGTCCATTCTGCTGCTGTTAAGATGAAGGAAGCTATTTTTCTAATTATTCAGTAGCAAATCTATCAATTTAGTTAGTGGCAAAACATTCCAGACATCTCTCTGATGAAATTTGATAAATGGATGCAGAAGAAAACCGTTCTTCTACAAAAGGGAGTGGTTTGGCCTGCAAGAGGCTTGCACACAACTCTGAACTAGCCTCACAAGGAAGATATGCTCTGCTGTCAAACGAGAGAAGGACAAAGCTTGTCCTTTACGTACGTTGAGAGTTTTGGCATGTAAATTACTTTGTAATGTATTAATCCACCTATTGTATTTATCATGAGAGAGGTCCTGAAAGGGTCTGAAAATATTAGCCTGATGGTTTTACCCAGTTCAAAGAAAAAAAAATGGGGCAAGGCTGAAAAATGTCTAAGAATATTCTTTCTGGCTGCTTGAGGGAGATGTCCATTTTCATTTTTTTAAAACCCAGGAAATTTGCCTCTCATCATATGGTGACCAGTGAAGCAAAACCTAACCATCATCCTCATGACTGGACTGTGACTCCATCTCCCCTGTGAGCTGAACCATGTCCTCCTTCCAATGAACATCAGTTCTCAAGCCCAAGAGTAAGCAGCTAGTTGATATTGTATTTAGCAAATAAGGAAACCTCCTTTTAGATACTTTAAAATATTAAAATTTAAATTTAAAAAATGGAGAACAAGGGATAAAACATATGGACTTCCACAGGTAAGGGAATACAGCTGGGAAGATTGTCCTAAGGATGGTGATAATTCGGCGATGCCGGGACAGCGGCCTTGCCCTGGGATGGGATAGGTGGGGGTGCAGAGGTGGAGCTGCAGCCTGGGGCACACTGGCAGCGCTGGATGGAAGCATTTCACAAGTTCAAACAGGTTTTCTTCCTTCCATGTTTGGGAATAAAGATAAAGCACACCATACCTGTGACTGGAAATGTGTGCTTTGTGGAAGGGGCATTTGTAAGTCCTGTCGTGATGTATTTCTTGCTCTTCTGACCACGTTCCCTTCATTTCCTTATCCCATCCTCTTTTCTTCGGAAAGTACTTTCGCATGTTTGCTCTCCTCACAAGTCTCTTTCTTAGTGTGTACTAGAGTGTTTCCCATGCCTCTTCTGAGCCAACTGGGCACTAGAAAGGTCACAGAGCTAGTCAATAAGCTTTGCTACTGCAAAAGCAATATATGAAAACCCAACAAAAACAATCTCCCCTCCTCCTTTCAGTTCTTTAGCTTTAGGCAGAAAGGACCAGGAGTGGCAGAGTGCATTGGCACCAGCTCAGTGTATCTGCATTTCACATTAAGCCTGCTAGAACCAAATATATTGCAAGGAAACTACAGAATTTGTGCAGCTGTTTACTCCTGTTGTGGAGTTTGCCTGCCACTGATAATGGCACAGAGTAGTGAACCCAGGGATGATAATAAACCAGTGCAATGTGTGTGCTATCCCAGTACCGATATACGCACCAGCAGTGTCACTCCAGAGATGTGTGGAACGTACCTCTGGCAGGCAGATGGTGAAGCAGTGAGAAGAACTGAATAGGTATCGCTGTGGCTTTGTTCTACCCACTTGGATCCTGAGCTGGGGCTTTTCCCTTCTGCTTATCATCTCATTTCTCATTTTAATACAAGGGTCACACTTTTATACAGCAAATATAATTACAGCACACTTACATTGTGTGATTCTGTTTCATGATGACTATAATTATCATTTCTTAATGTATCTAGGAGGTTAGTTAATTCAGGGAACAAATTACTTATTAGTCTACTTTCTGAGTAACATCTCACATTTTAATTTCAATGGTACTTTTGGAACATGTATCTGAGGGTTCACTGTATGCCAGTCATCTGTATTTTGTTAAGTTTATGATTGAGTTCAGCCTGTTTACAACTATATGGTATTTATTTGGGTGACAGTATGCTAAATTAAAAAAGTTAAATCAATATGCACACTGGTAATGCATACCTCAGTCCTACCTGAAATCCCTACCCTGCTGAAATGGGTGTGTATCCCAAAGACTTTAAGAAGGTCAGTGAGGCTGACTTGTTTTATGAACCTCCCTGTTTTATGTGCACTGCTTTAGATGTGACCCAGAGCTGTCTACATTTCAAATGATTGGCAAGGCTCACAGTGCATGGCAAACCCTTGGGATCAGGAGAAAAGCCATGAAGGGCATCACTGACTTCCTTCAGTAGAGCTGTGAGTATTCTTCTGCTGGATTCAGCAGGGTTTGGCTTTCACTCTGGGATTATGCTTTTGCATTCCCAATGATGGCATTAGTTTGATGTCACTTTGTTTTAAATGAAAATGTTTTGGCCACTTTAGTAGCTTACGAGCAACAGTCACACTTCAAAGGGTTCCCATGCTGAAGTCCTGCTGCCTTTTGATGTTGGAAATTGGCAGGAGGCAGCTCCCTGCTTCCTTCCTTCCCCTTCTCTCCTGCCTTTGTTCTTTATGCCCAGATAAAGTTGATGGCTGAAAGCAGCAGCAGCAGCTTGGCCAGCAGTGAAGGTCTGCCATACATTGCTGAAGAGCTTCCTCAGACAGCCTGGAGCCACTGCAGCATGGCCAGACCAACAAGCCTTTTTCTCTATGCTTTTCTTTTGCTTTACTGCCTTCCCTCATTCCAGGACCTCCTTCCAAAGCCCTGTGCACCTTACTCTCCCCTTCCTCTGATACTTCTCCTTTGCCCTTACCCTCTTTGCCCTCTTTGTCTTCCCCCTCAGCATTCTCACCTAGATATCCAGGACAGATCAGGAGGAGGGGGTGACCATGCACAGACCCTACACAGCCAGCACAAAACCATAAATCCAGCAGAAGCTGGTTGCACCTATTCAACCTCTGACCTCTACATTTCTTCTACCTCAAATGCCTATAAATGTTTTATTGATTTTTTCAGGCAAATGAAAACCAAAACAAAAATAAGGAGAAAAAGGTATAGGAGCCAAGTAGAAAGAAACAGAAAGATAGTGAAAGAGCTGTTTCCACCTTTTGTTCTTACTGTCCCCCTTTTGATACCTCCCTCTTCTTTTCCCCGTTTCCATGTTTCTGTTTTTTACATCCTTCTCTCTTGTAATTTTATTTTCCTACTTCCCAATCTTATGCTCATCCATCTCTCCTCTTCTTCATAACCTAATATTTTTCTCCAGGGGAATTAGACTTCAAACTGAGAGACAGTCTCTGCACACTAGAAGAAATTGTCACTTGCTTTATATTTCTTTGAGGGGAGTCTGTGCCTGTAGGATTTTCAGAGGATCTTGGAGTACAGGGACACTCGCACCTCTTTTAGAAAGCATTGGGAACTCATCTCCAAAACCTCTCAGGAATTCAGGACCCTGTATGAAGCCTTGGGATGGCAGGCATTGTGAAAGGACCAGGGGAACACAAACCATTTCAGTCTGTCATGCCAAGGGAGCAAGGCTCAAGTCTTGCCTTTCTGCTGGGTGAGTACCAGGTGCTGGAAAGGGCAGGTTACCCTGGGGTGCAGGGAGTGGGCAGTGATGGGAGCCCTGCCTTAGCTTGTAAACTGTCTTTGTACGCATATGAAAATTAAGATAATTATATCTCTTCTAATAAGAGGCCATTTGTGTGCTTTTGCCATTTATATGTATCTAGAAGGAAATCACAGGCAAGTACCTGCCAAGTATGTCCCTAGAAATATTTTTGAAACTGTCATCCACAGACACTGAATACCAGTGCTTAATCTCTCTCCCACTCTTTTTCTCTCCCCAAGCCCCCACCTCCCACTCCCTGGCCTGGTTTTTTGTAAGGAAAAGAGCTTGGCTTTTTACTGCAATGTAAAGATTTAGTGTATCACAATACTGATCCCATTTGGTGCCACCGCTAGTTCCAAGTTACCTTTGGAGCTCCAGTACTGTGAGACAGATGGATTTTTTGGAATGGTTATGATTCTTCTATAGCTATAAAATACTTTGTTCATGGTTTGCATTCAAGTGGCCATTATGAATCACATGGGGAAATGAAATCTGGAAAGAAACACAGAGAGCAATGTGTAAGGAAACTGAGTCACATTCATGACACAAACGTACCCAAAAATCTGTTGAAACTGACCGAACTAATCCCTGAACATCCACGTCTTGCAGCTTCTTGAGCAGCTTCTGTTCGTTGTTACCACAAAAAGAAAATATTATATCACCCAAGACCTCCCCATGTTCACTATTGTGAAAACAACTGGAAACAACAATACTGAACTGGCAAACTATACTGTGGTAGGCTGACCCTGTCTGGATGTGCCAGGTGTACAGTGAAGCTGCTCTATGACTTCCCTCCTCAACCAGATAGTGGAGACAAAATATAATAAAAGGCTTTGGGTCAAGAGTAGGATGGGGAGATATAATTCACCAGTTACCATCACAGGCCAAACAGACTCGACTTGGAGAAATTAATTTATTAGCAATCAAATCAGAGTAGGATAATAAGAAAAGAAAACCTAAATCTAAAAACACCTCCCCCTAGTCCCTCTCTTCTTCCCAGGCTTAACTTTACTCGCAAGTTCTCAATCTCCACGCCTCTAGGAGCACAGGAATAAAAGGACAAGGAATAAAAGTTGCAGTCAGTTCATGGTGTTGTTTCTGCGATTTCTTCTTGCTCAGATGGAGGACAGGTCACACTCTTGCCTGCTCCAGCACAGGGTCCCTTTCACAGGAGACAGCTCTCCACAAACTTCTCCAACAAGAAGCCTCCCCACAAGCTATAATTCTTCATGAACAACTCCAGCCTGGGTCCCTTCATAGGGTATAGTCCTTCAGGAGAACTGCTCCAGCATAGGTCCCCTGTGAGATCACAAGTCCCACCAGCAAACCTGCTCTAGAGTGGCTCCTCTCTCTTCATGGGTCCACAGTAACTCCCAGCAGTTACTGGGGAGACCACCAGTGTATTTCTGCAATTAACAATAATTTAAAACCCTTGCCTTTAGACAGGAAGAGCCCAATGCCGGTTTGCAGTGTTTTGGCTGCAGAGATTTGATTTCTGTAGTGGATGCAAGCTCATTCCACCTTCCACAAATATTCACGTTACATTTTGGCAGATGGAGCTACTGATGTTTTCCATTAGGCCAGAAAATGTCTGGGGTTTGCCAGTTTCTGCAAGGTAAGTGCTGTTTTGGCCAATGTCCCAGGGCTGTGGCATTGCTAGAGGAGCTGCAGCGCAGCAAGGAGGTGACATGGCACTGCTGCTCCCAGCTCTGAAATCCGTTTTCCTTGTGGCCAAACCTTAGCTGCTCCCAGGTTTCTTCCCAAACCTGGTACAGAAAACTCCTGCTGGGGCCAAGAAGCCAGGAGCTGGGAACCAGAGAGAAAACTGTGTTCTGAAAGAGGTTTGGAATATTCACTAACAGAAAAGATACAGCCATTGCTTCTGGGAGAACGAAGAATAGCAAATGCCGCTGCCTAAATAACTCATCTTCTCCCAGGATGCATACCTCACTTCTGGCCATCCATCAGAAAAAAAAAATCCGTGAAACCTACAATGGCTTTAAAACAGGTAATAAAAAAGTTTGGAGAACAGAAAGATCATATGAGAACAGATGGAGAAGATGAAGCCTGTGTATTTTACTGAGAAGATGAGTTACAGTGTATACAGTTTGCACAATGCTGAGTACTACAGAGAAAGTATCTGTGGGTCCTCTGCAAGCTTCCTGACTGCAGGAAAAGGGGAATGACACTGAAAGAAAAAGATAGAAGGGAAATTTATATCCGTTTCATAACCAACCTATGGAAATCCTTGCCATGAGATGTTCTTCAGGAGGTTTGTGAAATTCAAGACCAGCAGTCACTTGCACAGTCCCAATTATTTTCACTGGGGCAGTTTAGTAGCCACATGACTACAAATGATGCTGTGACAAGTAGGGTTGTATGAGGACCCACCTTTCTTGAAAGCCTTGGGAAGCATCGTTAAACAATGTGCTAGGTGACACGAGGACTGCGGAAGTAGAGCAGTCACTTAGCTATGAAAATACACAGGAGGTTTGGGGTTTTTCTGATTATTAATTTCTTGCTTTAGGATGTGCTTCAGTGAGCAGCTCTCTGCAGACAGAGAAAACCATCAGCTCAGCAGATGCCACCTGTGGTGTTGCTTGCCTTTCCAAAGAAGCTGGGAGGCTGCCACTCTCCAGGAGATGATCTTAATCTCTAGTATTTTATCAGCTTGAGATGTCCCACTGTCTGTCCCCTCAGAGTCCAAAGCCCATATGGCATTCAAAAATCTGTACATCTCAGCAGTTCTTTTTTTGGTAACTGAAGTGAGCTGAGGCTGTGTGCTGAGGCTCTCTAGCCCTGACATCTGTCAGGACATCAAGGAGAAACATTGCTGAACCAAACCAAAATGGAGCACCCAAACTACATGTCTGTGTTCTTCAGAATTTCAGGTACTTTTTACTGACTTGTGGTCTGTGCTACAGAGTATAGAACTCTCCACAGTTCACAGAGAGCCCTCCTGCAACATGGGGCTTGAAGTCTTCCCTCCATCCTGATTTTCTAGATTGATAAAAATCTTATTTCCAGTAAATGGGAGGGAAGAAGATGAAAAAAGGGTGATGTAAGGATTTTGCTACCCCTTTTTTTTCTCCATTGTTATTACAGGAAAGAGTCTTCCTGAGATTTTCTTTGGCTGAGTTTACTTATAACCTTAATTTGTAACAACATGTCACCTCAGATTACAATTCACATGTTTTCCTGTGAAAAGCAAGAGGAGAGGAAAGGTTGTTGGAAGGAGAGGATATATTGACTTGCTTACATTCTGAAAAGGTTTATACACTGTAACAGCTTTGTTTATACTGTGCAAAGATGATGTGTGTGTTTTCTGGACATGCCAACACTTTACTGTTTGTAGCTGGATTGCCAGAGCACCAAAGACTTCAGGGACTGAGTTACCACATTTGTCCGAAGAGATTGTATTTGTCTTCCCTGCGTGGGACAGACAAGGCAGATGTGCCAGGTATGCTCCAGTTTCTGTGCCTAGGAGAGCCTGTTTTAGGACAGGTGGTAAGCAACAAATAGTGAGAGTTGTTTACTTTTGTTAAAAAACTCCTCTCATAAGAGTCCCTAGTGCCAGTCAGTCTATGTCTGATAACGTAAATGTTTAATGAGAGCTTCTAATGCTCCGTGTTTTCCTCCCTTATGCATCCCAGTCTTATTTTATGTTCACTGAGTCCTGAATAAATGATAGCACCAATGAAAGTGGGAATAACATGGATTGTTGTGTACAGCTGAGCATTGCAGAAGGTAGTAATTTGGTGTGAGGAATATGAGCTGTGAGCTCTGTGTTTATGAATTGTATTTATGTACTCCGTATTTATAAGCTATAGTTCATATGTGAAGTAAGTATTCTGAATTCAGAGTATGAATTCTGCAAAGCTAGACCCAAATCCATGTCTACAAAATCTGGATGGTAAAGAAAGTGATTGTATGTTTCTGGTGCCAGACTTGAGACACATGTAGGTTTCTTGCTTGAGCATCAACAAGAGTTAGCAGTTTTCCTGTAAACATGATGCAAGTCTCCCCACTTATTTTCAAAGAAACACATAATTCCATGTTGATGCTATGGATGAAATAATATACAGGACACTCATTTTAATAGTGGCTGCCAAGCTAGAAACCTTGGATTTCTTGAGATCTCCTACATGGCATCTATAAGGATGACACAATATTAGAGTATTTTTTGCATTTTACTTTAGCATTTGTCTTTGCAACTTTTGCCACCATCCTTTAAAAATATCTAATAGGACAGGTTATTAAATGTCAAAAAAAACCCCATTTAGACCCCAAGAATTAAGTGAATTTGAGTTTGTTTGTTTGTTTTATGCTTAGTTTCTTCTTATGTTTAGGAAACAATCCTGAAAGGTAATGGTTTGTCCAAAACTTTCATGAGGCTTCAGAGTACTATGCAGAAACTTCTGACTAAAATGCTTTATCATTGTTTCTTCTCCCTTAGCTTTCACCCTTTAGCAGTCTGGGCTGAGCTGTCTGCTTCATCCTTACCCAAAAGAAGGGAGTGGTGATGTCAGCTCCAGAGGGTAACAATTCCCATTGTCAAATCTGTATCTAAATAGGTGAATTACTTGCCCCCTGGTTACTATAGAGGAAGTGTCAAGTATTGTCTTAGAGAAGGACCTACCTTTTTATCCAGCAGAGGTCATAAGGGTAATCAGTCACTTTGTGTAGGAAAGCAGTACTACTACCTGGGTCTGTGCACCATCCCCATTAGATAAGACAGGCCTTCAGGGCTGAGCTGGAGAATGAGCAGAATATTTTTAGCTTTGCTTGGAATTAATTTCTGATAATCTAAATTACTGTGAAATTGACTGAAAGATTAATGTACATATCGGTCCAGCAAAGACCAAACAAGTGAGTCTGTTTTTAAAAGATGCACTGCCAAGGAAGCCAGGGTAGAGCTGAGGCTCGCTTTTATCATGGCGCATAGGATTTTAAACTGTAGATTAAAAATGAAAACTGACAAAGATAATTAAAACCAGACGACTTAAATCATGTGGGCAGGGGCTTCTGTGTGGAGGCTAGAAGGTAGGAAGGAGATAAATATGCAGAGTGAAGGCAGAGGTAACAGTTTGCATGTATCTAAAATGGGCTAAAAACTAGCAGCCTTTTTCAAAGGCAGTCTTGTCACCCTGTTCCAGTTGCAAAATCATCCTAATTTGTTAAAATCTTGTTTTCCATCAGATTTGCCATCCAAAATGAACTGTCCTGTAGCCACATGGCCAGTAAATCTATCTGATGGAAGTGCATGGAATGTGTGGGGAGGACCTGGGTGAAGAGAGAGCATTTTGGTAGCAGGTACCTGATAGATCACTTGTATGCTGAACTTATGCTCCTCACCCCAGTGAATTGGTGAGCGGGACTGGTTGTTGGAGGCTACATCCACAGGGGTGGCATCAGCTGAACATGCAGCTCCTTGCAGATGTGGACAGGATGTTAAAAATTTCATCTTCTTTGAGACCTTTCAGAGCTACAACGCAAAACAAAAGCATGAGATCTAATACAGAACAGAAGCCTGTGTGTCATTTCAAGTTGATGTCTGAGTTCCTAGCCAGGTTAGATATCCAAAGGTGGTCACTAGACTTTTGATTCTTGGTATTTTACTTATAACTATTCAATTTGGAAAGTACACGTATCAGACTTGTAGAAGCAAGGAGGATTTATCCTGCCCGAGAGGTAGGGACACTGAAATTACTTTTATTTTTTCCTGATCACTCCAAAAACTGAATAGTTGAACATCCAGGTGAAGAGACTTAGCTTCATGTTCTAAAAGGGTGAGGAGGACCAGATGATTATAATAGAGTGAAAAGAGCTCTGTGTTTTTTTAGCATGTGTGGGTAGATTATAGCTCACAGCCACATGAGCTGATCTGTGGGCCTTTTCTAAATGTGTTCTGTCATGGAGGATATTATTCCTTTGAACAGTATGCGTTCAAAGGAGCAAAACTGCAGCACAAGGTCTCTAAGTCACATTAAATACAAATATTTAATCAAAGCGAAGTGGTCCAATGGAGTATTCTTCTTGTTTCGATATTTATGCTTTTATTGTGTGCCACTGACATCAGCTGCTGAGCAAAATGGAGGACAGTGAGATACAGGCAGTATCTAAAAGAGTGACTACTTTCTGTGAATGCTAATAAAAGTGCACCTCAAGTTGTTTCCCACAATTAAGTGTTTGGATGAAACATGGAATTTGCTTCACCTCTGCTCAACCTCCTTTGAAATCTGAGTCCTGTTAATATTTTAATAAAAGCAAAAAGAAAATAAAAAGAAAGAATGAGTTTTAAACAACTGTTTTGCAGAAGGTAAATTGTGAACTTGTAAATATTTGTACCAAAAGTGTGATGCTGAGTTGCAGTAGCATGTCATAGTCAAACAGCAGTTACAGATATTTCATTGTCAGAATGTAAGGATGAGTTGCATGAAGCTCCACAAAGTATTGCTCCAGGTCTGGTATTATTCATTAAATTCATTAATGAGCTGGATGATGACAGAAAGAGAATCATTATTGAATTTGCAGATAATTTCAAGCAGCAAGAGACTGCAAGTATGTTAGAAGCCAGGATTAAAATTCAGCGATCTTGGTAAATTGCAGATAGGCTCTGAAAAATGTGGGTAGCATTCTATATGAACAAGAGCTACATTTAGACAGGAACAAGGAACTGCAGAAACACAGGCCAGCAAGGAACTGTTTTCACAGCAGTTCTGTGGGAAAATATTTAGCAGGCATCCCAGACCCCAAACTGAACAGGAGGAAATATTGCTGGGCTCATGCAAAAAAAAAAAAAAGGTGAAGGCCACCCTGGGCTGCCTATGCAGGCATAGAGTGGTCTGGTGCTGGTGAGGCATCAGTGACAGCAGTTTGGACACAGGAAAATGTGGAGCAACTGGAGATGGCCCAGAAGCAGGCAATCAGAATGGTAAGGTGCTGAATAAAACAAGCTGTAAGGAAAGAAAATTGCTGATGTCTAATTTGATACAGAAAAATGGGTAAATGTCTTTAAAAAACCCACATGAAAATCTGCTCCAAAGAGAACTGTGATAATCTGCTTTCTACATCAGTGATGGAGGGCAAGAAATAACAGGCTCCAATTTTAACAATAGAGACTAATCTTCAATATTAGGATGGAACTTTGCACAGATAGTGTTTCCCTGAACACTAGAATAAAATTCCTGGTTTATCTATGGCATCTCCAGCACTGAATGTCTTTAAGGACTTGTCATGAATAAATTGGGCATAGCTGAGCCTACCTTGAGCAGTGGGATAGTCAGTGGTTTTCAGTCCCCACTCAGTGGTTTCCAGTCCCCTTTTGGGGTATAATTCACAATAAGAAGCAGATCCATCCCACCCGCCCCCCCCCCCCCCCCCACCCCCCCCCGCC
>JAOEGS010012000.1:60264-86269 GCA_025447755.1 Corythornis vintsioides | reverse complement strand
ATATATGAAAAAAACCTGCTTATATGCATCTGCCAAGATGTGTGTTTCTTCTGCGTTGCCATCACAACTCCGGATAGGCACTAGACAGCAAGACCTCGATGCGATGCAGTAAGCCCCAGTTCCATACTGGGTATTTCTAATGCCAAAAACTACTCCAGAGGTAGCCAGCAAAGGCCTTAATACACACAGGATTTTCCAAAACGCTTTCACATCTTCAAAGCAGTCTGCAAACAGGAGCTAATTAAACTTTAATTAATGTCTTGACGGCTAAAAGGTTTTTCATTTTGCTTTTAGCTAATGCTCATTCATCGCCAATGGAAATCACTGAAGACCCCAACCAAAACACTCTCCGGGTAAACAGACTCTGATTTGCTGCATACATTTAGCTAAGAGCCGAGTGAACACTGTTTTTGTAAATGTATTTACTTATCCTTTTTTATAAAAAAATATTATTTCCTTTTTTTTTTCTTCTTTTTCCCCCCTGCGCAAAGATAAATAAATAGCAAGCTGGAATGAAATGACAGAATATATGTAAAACAGAGGGGAAAGGTGAAATACCAAAGTGAAATTGGGCATTCAAACAAAAGTCCATTCTCAGGGTGTAAACGAAGTGTCCAGTTCTTTCATCAAAAGTGTTTACAGCTTATTTTTGTAATCTGAGTCTAAGTGGATAACGTAGCACACAGCATGGGTCTGTGCATAAATATGTTCCTGTTTGTGATTTTTAAAATCATAACATTCTTTGAAATATGAAAATCCTGAGTCTTGATACAATCCATATTATTGAACTGATGCCAGCTACCTATATGCATTTGATTAGCTCGTAGCAATCCAGGGATTTGACAAAGGCCTGTCTTAAGGGCATGGCCTTCCTAAGGTGACAACGGGGTGACAGAAACTGTGCAATGATTCAGAAAGGTGCTGAGTGCTTCCTCTTTCCCATCTTAAGATTGAATGGAAATGCTCAGTCTTCAGGTTCTTTGGAAAATCAAGTTGTTGAAGACAGATGAATTTCAGAAGCAAGCAGTGTCTGAGAATCTCAAGGCTCTCAAAGTAAAATCTTCATTTGCTGATATTAGCAAGAAAAGGTCCTGGTGCCCGGAGGAACTCTAAGATCTCATGAGCCTATTGACTTTTTTTTAATCAAACATCTGGGTGCCAAGAAGTTTCTTTCACTCATTCATGAATAAAATCAAATTGCAGTGCAACAGGTTTTATGGAAGGCCTCTCCTTCCATGTGCTGCTATTTCATCTTGGAATTCCCCAAGGATACCTCAACTAGATGGTCTTACACCATGCAATAAACACAGCACACCATGGCCCACATTGTAACATAGAAGTACTTGCTCTCTTACTCCTGTAATGGAAGTGGTTTTGTAGCAGAAACATTGGCTTCAGTGCCAGGTGAGAATTCTATGTTACTTTGCCTTCTGCCAGCTCTAAATGGCTTCCAGTAAGAGAGTTAGTCCATATGGCCATGTGGACATTCCCCAGCACATAAAGACCCCACGTGTGGTTTGGGTGTACCACAAAGACAACAAGGGATTTGGTGCCCATATTTGGGCTCCTTGTTGGGAATCCTGGTCAAAAACCACTTCAAGAAAATTGGACCTGGACCAGCTTATCCTGTATCAGCTGGTGTTTGTACTGGGAATGTAAATGATGGTCCTTCCCTCTTTTATCACACCTCTTGTGTTCTCCCAGATACAGCACATCACCGGTGTGTTCTGGCAGGATTTGCTGAGAAATACTTTGAAACCCTGGAAGGAAGGAGGTCTCAGACATAAACTCACAGAAACCCACGTTCGTTTGTGACTAAGAGCTTTTTGGATACCCTCACTACATTTTTAATAACGAGACCATTGGCAGGACTTTCTAAAATTGTTGGTCTCCTGCACCAGAAAACAAAGAGAGCCAAACCCTTTCCACTGAGTTTACTGTCGATTGTTCTTGTCTCTTGCTTTGCTACAGGAAGCATTACAAGCCAGTATCTGAGGTCCAAGCAGCTTTCTCACATATCCTTGATGTTGTGTTCAGACCAATTTATATAAAAGGTTTTGCAAATTCTAATCAATTTTACTATTAGGAACAATTCCTGGTATTTATTCAGTATTTTCCTTTGTTTAATTTAATCTGATTTCTCCTAAATTTCTTCTTACGCCAATCAAACATTGTCTTTCCTTTCCTAGTGGTTTACAGCCCTCATATACATGCAGACAGTTATTATATCCTCTCTTAGTCATAATTTGGCCAACTTACATATATTTAGATCTTTTAAACTCTTCTCGTAAGTCAGTCCCTTTTGGCTCTTCATAATTTTTATTACTTTTTTTTTTTTTTCTTTCCTTTTTCCCCCTGCTATAAGCTCTCTCTGTGTATTGTTAATATCTTGCTTATGTTCCCTGAATGGAATAGCATTCAAGAAATTAGATGATCACCATCACCATATGTTAGAAACCTCTTATCTCCCTGGTTGATTGATTAATCTCTTTTTATAGAGACCTCATAAATGACAAGTTTCCCACTGTTATATCATACAGCCAGAGAGATCATAGAATCATAGAATGTTTAGGGCTGGAAGGGACCTCCAAAGGTCATCTAGTCCAGCCCCCCTGCTGTGAGCAGGGACACCCTCAATCCAATGTGCTGCCCCGTTATGGGTCACAGTTACCTCTACATGCATATAAGCTCTTTCAGATGGAGATTACTTCACCTGACTTATAGAGGGCTTGCCAGCAGTTCAGCTCCAGTGTTTTTCATGTGTTTCCCGCCCATCAGCAAACACGATGAGCATTTTGTTTGCTGTGTTTTCCAGTTTATTAATGAAGAACTCAGATGAAGTTAAGCTTAACTCATTTCCCTCTTCATCCAGAATCTCCTTCATCTCCTCAAACCTGACAGGTCAAAATTTATCTTACTTTATGGTATTTCAGCCAATCCAGAGACCACAGACAAGTACTTATATCCAGGCCAGACTGAGTCAATCTTTCAAATAAGGTTTTATGAGACTATCAAATGGTTCACTAATACACAGATATATTTGCCCAGAACCCAATGTAGCTATTTTAAACTTCCTGGCCAGGCAATTAAAGTTGAAGTAGCTGGTCACAAGAGTGTCAATACCTCTTATGGAGGTCTTCTGCTTGTTTAGAGCCAAAATTAATGTTTTTAAACTAGCTTTCCTCCCATTTAAAATGCTCTGAGCTCCAACT
This sequence comes from Corythornis vintsioides, assembly GCA_025447755.1. Classification (NCBI taxonomy): domain Eukaryota; kingdom Metazoa; phylum Chordata; class Aves; order Coraciiformes; family Alcedinidae; genus Corythornis; species Corythornis vintsioides. The sequence continues at coordinate 83,057 of JAOEGS010012000.1, read as the reverse complement.
GCTGTATCAGCACATCAGAGTTGTTCAGTAGTAGGAGAAAATCTGGGCACATCTCCTTGACCAGACAGATCCAACCATTGCTGATGTGATACTCAGATGCAAAGCCAAAGTGATCCTAGACACCACATCAGCCTTGTTAGTGTCCTGTTGTGAATTAGCTAAATCACCTCATCTCTTGGGTGCTCTGCCACAGGTACATGGTGTCAAGACAGGCAGAGGGTCTTGATGTCCAGCCATGTGGACATCACCCTCCAACACGTGTATATTTTTCTGGGTCATCTTTGCCTGGTGCAAAGGAAACCAGGGAAAAGAGAAGTCCAAGATCTGAGACCACTACACATTGGCTTGTCATCACCTGACTTAATAGTTAACATTATTATTAGATTTAAGAGAGAACATAAGGAATGCATTTGTCTGGAATTACTTATCACTTCAACGTCTAGGCTCACAAGAAGAAGATACAAACAACTTTAGCAGGTCAGACTGGAAGTTCATGCCAAGTAACCTCCTATCTGAGGCAGTAGCCAGAGCCCAGGGAAGAGTACAAATGTAGGTCAGTTCTACAGCAATACTTCCCCCAAAATACTTGCCCAAGTTACAGTGGTTTTTGGCTCAGGCACTTTCTGAACCAGACGTGGCGTCTTTCTGTTTAATACAAAACCCAGATGGCTTTTAGAAAACTCAAATGAGTTTTTATTTCATGAATGTATCTAGTAAACTTTTAGCACTCCCAGTATCCTGTGGCAAGGAGTTCCACAAGATGACTAAGCATGGTGTCAAGGATTGCTCCTTCTCAGTTTAAACTGCCAGCTACCAGTTTCACTTCATGCTTCTGAGTTTTTATATTAGAAGAAAAAAAAAACCAACAGTGAACAGCTGCTTGCTATTCACTCCCTGTCATTCATAATTCCTTAGAACTCCATCATATCCTACCAGTCATCTCTTTTCTGGCTGAGGAAACCTAGTCCATTTAATCGTTCTCACACTGAAGCCTTTCTAAGTCTTTAATTATCTTTGGTACCTTCCTCTGAGCCTGTTCCAGTGTGACCACTTTCTTTAAGAGCTGGAAGATTTCAGGTATTTCATGTGGAGATGCAACAAAGAATTAGAAAATAACACCACTTTTTTTTTTTCCTTCTTTCTTCTTTTATATATATATATTCTTCATTTATTTCTTAATAATTTCTAACATGCACTTTGCTTTCTGGGAGCTACAAATGGAATCTATTTCACAGAATAATCACATTTATTGGATTCTTTATTATAACTCTAACTCTCCTCAATGATCAAAGTTAGTTTAAATTATAACAGTCAGAGTTTAAAGGCTTTCCAGGACCCATCTCCCCTGTGTACATCACTTGACATTTGTCTACCCTGAATTTTACCTGACATTTTATCACTCAGCCATGCTCTTCCAGATGTATTTTTGGCATCTCATCACAGTCAGCCTTCATATTTAGCCCCCGAACAATTTAGTATGATCAGCAGTGTGTTGTCGTCAAGCTGTCTCCACTCTCACATTATGCCTTGTTTTCTATTTTTCCTAGGATCGATGCTAGACCCCAATCTATCTGTCGAGTGGAGTGTTCCACACAGATCTATAGCATTAGTGACTGCTGAAATGCCTTGGAAAGTATCTTTCCCTTCTAGGATGAGTGATTTGGGCAGAGAAGTAGAAAGAAATTTCCTCTTATTCCTGGAAATAAATGACAATTGTTCTTCAAGCCTGCAGACGTCTGGCTATTACATCATCTGAGGCTCTGGTGTTTCTAGCTAACAATCATTAACAAAGGAGACGAATTTCCTTCAAGGAATTTCACCATCTACACATCTGATGTTAATTCTTGTTGGGCCAAAACAAGAATAGGAATAAGTGACTTTTCCAGTTTATGTTTACTTTTTCCCAGGCCACAAAACTTCCATTGACTGGGAAAATTAAATTTACTGCACAACAAATGCTTGCTATCATAATAAGTTAATAGATCTGTTTCATAAATAACAGCACTGGAAGCTACACGTCGACCCAAGAAAAAAAAAAAATACAAGCAACATTCAGGTTTAATCTGACCATTTATTAAATATTTATCACAGTATCTGATAACTGAAGAAATTTGTTTCTCCCCAGCTGGTCATTCTGAGATGTTGAATGCAGCAAAAAGATGGCAAAGGGCGCATCTTGTGCCTCCTGGGAGGCTGCAATTCAGTTGTTTGCTCCTATTTTCCCACCCCTTAGGCAGGTAAGACACTTCTTAGGTCACTTACATGTCAGAAAGTGTTAATTTAGACAGGGTAGTGGAAAACACAGAAACCTGGCAACTGTAACTCTGCCTAAGCTTGGTGGCTGTAAATAAAATGAGTTGAGAGCGAATCCCAAATTGACCATAGCATATGGTCAATTTGGTAGGTCCTTGGGATCCAGGCACTGCCTGGGAGCACTGCCCAGACCCATGTCTTTGCTCACCCCACCCTATGCATTGGCCACGGCAGTTTCTTGATGGGCAGAAATTGTGGCTGAGCAAATATGCACGTTGAGCCAGGGAGGGGAAGAAAACGCGATGTTGATTACTATCTAAATATCACCTCTTTTGAAGTGAGCAGGTCTGTGTTTGTGGAGGATCGAATACTCTCTTTTCACAGTTTGAGGCACATCATGAGTTATTTTGTGTTCTTGCTGTTGTGAACATTATTTTGTTACAGCCCATTGCAAAGGGCTAAATAAGGTAAAGGGCAAGGGAAGGCGTTAAGATACAGATGCCCTATGGTCAGCAGCCTGCTGAAAAACGCCTCTGCTCCAGCACAACACAGCCATCAGCTGACTTCCAGTACATCTGCTGGGTGGGGAAGGCAGGAGGGTCAGCTTGTCTTCAGTGTCTACTTCTGCACCACCCCTGTCCAGGCAGCACCAAAAGGGGATCCAGCAGACTGTGAAAGAGTGCAGGTGGGATAACTGTCCAGGGGAAATCTCTCTGCAATGTACCATCTTTCCTTGCTGCTTTACTGAGTCTGACATTTGAGTTTTATTCCTGCCTGTGAAGTCCTTTTTTTTTCCCTTTCTCTTTATTCTCCATTGGGCAAATCAAGTCAAGTGGACTTGCACACATGGGGAAGCTGGTCCATGCTGTGTTCAATCTCTGCCACACATGCACAGTGCCCTGTATTAAAAGGGTGTTGGTTTTTTTTCTTTCTTTCTTTTTTTTCCCCCCTTATTCTTTATTCAAATTATCTTCTTTTTCCCTAAGCATCTGTAGCAGGAAAAAAATCATTGGGTGTCAGTGTCATGCAGGATCAGTCCAGGACAAGCAGGGCTCTCCTACGTCAGTGCTTTTCCGGGTTTTACCACATTTGGATGCAGCATGCAGTCAGAGATCCATGATGAATTGTTCTTTTTCATCTTCTTTTTGTGCCACTGAGATATAAAACAGAAAAGCATCAGCTTGCAATAAATTCACAGATGTGTTAAGTAACGCACAATGGAGGTCCTTTCAGCAAACTGTCAAAAGGAAAGGGCTACACTGGGAGTAGGAAAGGGCAGGCTGCTGCTCTGCTGAATTTGGCAGACTGGATACTACATCTGCTCCCCAACCTATCCCAACCTCATTTATCTGTTTCATCCCTGTCCCCTGCCCTGCTTCTGCTGCAGACAGTGGCTGTCCTAAGGCTCACGGTAAGGGTAAGGGGCTTTGGCTTCTCTAGGAGTGCTGGAGCTGCAATAAGAACACCAGTGCTGAGGAAAGTTCCTGAGAGTTTAAGAGGTTTGGTGGGTTTTGTAACAAAAAGAAGGGAAGCTTTCTGCTCACGCAGTGACCATTTTCTTAACCACAAATAAATCAGATATTTGGCATTTTCTGAGTTGCCGCCCTCCAGAAAGAACAACATATGACTGGCTGTGTCAGGATTATCAAGTGTAATGGACAAAGGGAAGAAAATAGGACATATCTATGGCTCCAAGCCTGCAGGAAGTATTTCCATGCCATGGTGAAGACTTGGACTGGTGTGCCCTCAGCAGAGCTACTGAAAGAGATGTTTTTTATGGCCAGAGACCATGTTCTTCTGAATATGAAAACTCAGAGATAAAAAGGTCTTTATTTACAAGTGTTGGAGCAGAGAGGTTTCAAACTGCAAGCCTGAGCCAGCAAAGATCTGTGTGCTGGGGTGGGAGCTGAGTGGGAAGTCAGTGGTTCCGGGTATGCTCTTGGGAATGGTCCACCACACTTTGCCCCTGACACTTCTGGCCTCATTTGCACTCTTTTCCACTGAAAGCCTGTGAATGATGCCTGCATAAACCCATAGAAAGAGCAGAAATTAAGTAGAATCCAACTTTTCCCTTACCCAGACAAGCTCGATCCTTTAACCACCTCTCCAAATGAGTTTTTGGGGTGGCCCACTTAACTTGGGAAGTAATATGGCACAAACTGTGATGAAGGAGAGGAGTACTGCAGTGCCAGGTCCTTTGACATGAGCAATGCTAAGACCCTTCTTGTACCCCTTGTTGTCCAAGCTGGCAAAGCACTTAATCTTTCTGGGCTCATAAATGGTGTTATCTATAGCATGTGCAAATAAGTGCACCCATTGATTCTCTTTTGGGGCATATAAATAGGAGTCACGTTTCTAAAGCTTTCTGCCTGAAAAATGATCTGAAAGAGATTCCTTAAACGAGTGAAATTCCATAACAAGAGCCTTCCTCCAATTATTCCTACATACTGGGACTACAAATGTGTCTAGCTGGGAGCCTTGCCACTTTGCTCCCTTCCATGTCGAAATAAGGGAAAGGTTGAGAACTGAGGTTGTGAATCCCTGCTGTACCCCTGTAAAGTAATAATAGCAGCATCAGTAATAGCTCTTAAATCAGGAGGACTTGCTGCAGCCTTGCTCCCATGAGGTTTACATGACAGCATTTAACGTTCACGGGAATGACATGTTCCCAGCAAGAACATTCTCATTTGCATTATGGCAGGACACGGAGACCCAAGTTAGATTTTGAGTGTTGAGCAAACCTGATGTGACAACATAGTCCTTGTTTCCATACTCTGTTTAGTCTAAGCTAACCTTTTTCAGACCCTCCTCCCCGCTCCAAATGAAAGCTTTGTGGAAAGGCACACGCAACGAAACAGCGAGGAATAAAAGTATAAAAGCAAGAGAGAAAAGGAGACAAAAAGCACTTGAACCTTCACTGAATCCAAAATTCCTGTAAGCCTTCTCTGTTTTCTAAGAAAGGTAATGAGATTTCAGGCTACTCTGTTAATTACCAGAACATGGAATGAATTCTTATATGAGTAATATCATTGTCTATTTAAAAATAAAAAAAAAAATCAAAGTCAGATTAAAACTTCATTATGTTTTTCTGTGCAAACACTGTGCCAAAGCACAGGGCTTTATTAACAAATGTGTGAGAAATATGCTGACATGTGTTAGCTACAAAGCCAGTGAATAGTCCAAGGGACACGAAGGAAGATATCATTCGTTATCAGACCAAACTACACTCTCCAACTATAGCCTAAACTATTCTGTGAGCAACTATTCTTGATTTTGCAAAATGATAAAAGTCATGTGCAGTCTCCAATTTGTAAGGAGTCCAGTGCACAGATCCAAATCCCTCTGCAGCAGATTGAAATTACTCATTAGCTTCAACATGGCTTGGATCAGTGTCCTATCTGGGAAACTCCTTAAAACAATGATGTGATTTTACATATGTACAATCTACAGGATTAATCTTAGTGTTTTATTTGTGTAGGTAAAAGTTGAAAAGTAAGGAAGCTGATCTATTCCCGGGAGAGAGAAATAGAAGGAGAAAAGGGGATCCTAAAAGAAAACAATTCATTCTCCCTGTGGGATGAACATCTCAAAACAGAAGACCAACTCAATGTACTTAATGATTTTAGGAGCACAAATCCCACAAGAAATAACAGGACTTCACTTTTAATTTCTGTATATACTTTGAAAAATATTTCCCCTAATTATAAAGCTGTTCTTAAGGGTATGAAGTATATATATTAGTATATACAGAGTGAGGATATTGTGATATGCTCATTAAAACAACCAGAAAATAGTATGCATTTTTATAGAAATAATAAAATGTTTTTTCTTTGAGTTAAGATTGAAGGTTACCAAGCCATCATTTTAGCTACAGGAAATTAGAAAGAATATTATTTTTTCTAGAGTTTTGCTGAGGTTTTTGTTGTTGTTGTGGTGGTGGGGTTTTTTTTAAGAAAATTAAGAACTATCTCTTTTACTGCAAGAAATATTCTATTAGCTGTAGTAATGTTGTACAAATTACAGACAACTGAAAGTAGGTTTGTAATAAAATATAATGCAACGAAGTTCCTGCTTTTCATAAATATAATGTAACATAGAAAGAGCTTGTCACTATTAATGATTTTTTAAAGTGCTTATACTGTGATTTTAAAATGGAACTGATATCTTCAACCTCAACAGTAATATAATAACTTTACTAGCATTTGTATTGCTATAGTTCACTGGTTGTTAATGTTATTTTGTACTGAGAAGAATATTTTATAATGTTTGATTTCTATATTGTGGTTGTTAATGTGTTCTATGATTTACGACTGATTTTTGTTTTCCAGATCGGGAGTTCTGGGTCTCAGAGAAATATTTTGCCAAAGTTGTTTTTCACTTTTTAAATTCCATTTCAATGTTAATGTGTTTTTAAGGAATGAAGCTAAAGAACAGAAATAGCACGTTTTTTGAAAACTATACAGCCTTGTATAGTTTTCATATACAGCCTAACATTCATCATCATCTCCCTGCTGCTTTATAACCACTAATGTTATTATTCCCTTCTTTTTTTTTTTCTTTTTTTTTTTCTAGGTAGAAATATTAATGAGATATCATTTCCCTGCTTTTGTAAAAATCTTTCTCATGTTGCTCATTCAGTGGATAAAATCTTAAAAGTCAATAAGTAGTGAGACCACCAATGAAACCCCACACTCTGGCTTTCAGCTCTGTAAACTTACAAAACAAGCTTCACATTTCACCCTTGTTCCCTGGTTTTGCTTTAAGCTGCACCGAATTTCAGAAGCAAAAATTCTTTCACCATCAAAGGCTCTGATAGGTTATGACGGAGCAGATTGCAAAAAAAACCCAACAAAAACAACGCAACAAACAAACCCACAAACAACCAGGCAAATTGATTATATACCAGCAAGAAAATGTCCATAGACATCAGATTTCCTGAGCTTTTTTCCCCCTCTCTCTCTGCACTACTTACTTGTAATTACGTCTGGGGCCATTCCTTCCTATTCCACAGGATAAACTGGAATATAGCGCTCGGCAGTTTTGTCTCTAGCTCTTTAAACACTGGAGACCTTATAAGCAAACAACCTTTTTTTTTCCCTGCCTGTTATGAAATTTTAATGATCTTCCAAGGCTCTCAAAATCAAACCAACTTTCTTCCCTCCCCCTGTCCCAACAACTTGGCTTCTTTATACCTTTTGTTTCAGAACTGTGCCCAAACTAAATATACTAAACCAGGAGGGAACTACAGGTTTTAAATAAGAGTTAAAGTGGCCCTTGTTTTCCTGCAACTCTTCCCGTTCATGGTAAACTGTGGGATTATGTTTGGAGAGCGTTGGAAAAAGCAGGTTGGGGAGTGGAAACTGGAGCAGAGATGCCGTCTCTGGACAGAGTCCTCAAAAGGGGTTTCATGGAAGGGATGAGAGTGCCAGCGCCAGTGTACGCCAAACAGCTTTGTGATGGATGTGTTTATCCTTAAAACTAAGCTCCCATTCAATGCTGCAATGGCTGGGCCTGGGCAGGCAGATGGCAGGAGAAGTGTGCCGAGCGAAGACCGGGTCTATGTTAAGGCGCCTTGTTTAAGCCCTCCCTGATGTGTCAGCACAACAGTTTATATTAAAGGTGAGCTGTAGGCCTTCAGTATCACCGTAATGGATCCCAAAAGGGCTTTATTTTGCTGGAAGAGAGGACAAGCTCCCTCCGCAGCCTTCCCCACCTCTGGGCATGGCTGAACTCAAAGGACCGCAATGTACTAACTGGGAAGCTACGAGGTGATGATAAATACTGTAAAATAAGTAAAACGTGTGGTTAGTCCCTGTTGCTGGAATGTATTTTCTCAACTCAGAACTTTCCTGGAGACCATGGGTAGTGCCCTCAGCTCTGCCAAAGGTATTTTTGCAGTTCTTGCCCACCCCCTTCACAGCAATACCTCCAATTTCGTAGTATTCCATTCTATAACAATTCCAGCTCCCAACCCTGTGTTGCTCTGATGGAAATTAGACCCTGTCTGAACAGTCCTTAATTTATGTCAAGTGCTTTTAGCCAGAAGAGCTGTTTCAAGAGCCGACTGGTAATCCTTAAAATGTCGTTTTGTACCCATGAGATCCAGCAGTCATTGCAAATAGAGTTAGTAGGTTGCACCTCAAATTGCTTCACTTCAGATTTTGATGTCTGAAGAGCACCAAAAGAAAACATCACCTGACTGGAGGTTGGTAGGAGCTAAATGTCACTGTGACAACCCATGGAGGCCTCTCTGCTTCCAAAGGCAGGTTTTGGAGAAGAGTGATGTGAAACACTATGTGTGATTAAAAGAGATGTGGGAAGTGTGTTAGGTGGTTATATTGTCAGAAGATCAGGGGATCTCACTTAACTGCAATTGGTTCCAGAGGAGGAAGATGTTTGGTGGCCATCCTATGCCCATTTTATTGTCCCCATGAGTCCATCAGCATGGACTGTGGAAGATGAGGAGAAATAGATGTAAGAAAAGTCAAGGGAAAGCATTTGGGGTAGGAAGGAGAGGAAGAATTAGAGGTGGTAGGGTAGGTCATGGGTTGGAGACTGCAGATTTGGTGGGCACTCAAGAAGCCCTGGAGAATCCCTGCTGACAGCAGCTTCTGGAGAACAAGTGCCACATACCACGAAAGGGGGACATGCTTCTGACTTGCCCTAAACCCCCCTCATTTAGCATTAAAAACCTCTGCAAGGGGACAACTCACAGCTGATCACCGCCAAGGGCTGGCCTGGGAACAGGGTCTGGGTTAGGATTCGCATACATCAGTAACTCACTCCCACGGCCCTGGGCAGCATTGTTCTCTAAAAGCAGACATGTTTCCTTCCAAGTAGCAGACATGGAAAGAAAAACACACACAAAAACAAATCATCTCGTCCTTCCTTCTCCGGATGGCGAGCAGCCCGCTCCCGCTTGTCACTGAGGCTTGAGGTGGACACGATCCCAGTCTGACAGAGTTTGGGAGGGGGAGGGGGGATCAAGAATAAGTCTCTCAAGTTCCATTTTCCCTGGAAAATTTACTCCTGAGAATGGCTGACCCTACCAAGACTTCTCCTCGACCTCTTCTATGTTCATCTTCCTGTTGCCAGCCTGTCTCTCAGCACATATCAAAGGCAGGCATGGGATGCTTGGCTTTTTCCATGTGTCAAAGTTTTTCTACTCTGTTGGGAAGGATCTGAATAAGGCTTCCCTAATACTCATCTACTGCAGCTCCCTGCCTCTCTGTAAGGTCTGGAGATTTCCTAATGTCTTTCAGGGGTTTGGGGCTGCAAGGTTAGGGCTGGAAAGAAATCACTGCAGGAAGATGCAGAAACAGCCATAGGTTATTGAACCCCTTCTCTGGAGCTGCATCAAGTCCTCATGCCCTGAAAAAGTTAAGGTACTGGCTAAGGCTCTGAAGATAAAAGATGCTTTGAAGGGCATAAACCCATCCTTTGCCATTGAATCTCCACCACTTGTTGCCCCAGCTCTGTTATCTGTCCCTCATCATCTATTTTTTTAAGCTTTCCCTCCTTACAAAATAATCAGTAAATCATAACAGGCTAAAAACACAGTTGGGCATCTGTCCTGCTGCTGGGGCTTTTGGCTGCTTTTAGATCATTAAACAGGCCTGGTTCTACAAAACCTGACAAATACGAGGTGAACTTTACCCCCGGGTCTGCCACCTTCACACAACAAGGGCACATATTCCACAGCTGGGGAGCTGTTATTCGACTCAGACTGTACCATAGGTCAGAATTTATGACTTTGTTATTATTATGTTTGTGAGTTTTACGGCCACATGGGTCCCGCGGGAACCTGCAGCACTTTCGCTTGGCCATGTCATTCAGACATTCATAATGCACCACAGAGGAAACATTGAAAATGCTGGGAATATCCTGTCTAACACTGTCTCTCATCTCTCTGACCCTCAGGTAAGGGCCAGATTTTGTTTGCACCCAACGTCGGAGGAAGCTGATAAAGGGCATAAGAGGAACATGGAGGGGGAGTGAGTGGCAGTGAACACTCAGCAGCATGACTGCCAGACACCTCTGCTGCCCTGTTTGTTCCCTCTAATGACACATGTCCCAAATTTCCTGATCATAACAGTCATCATGTTGCGCTTGGTGTTTTATTGCCCTCTGATGTTGGGCCAGGAGCTTGACAATGGGAGTTAACCTGATGTTAATGAGTTTAACCATTCCAGTTCATATGCTGACTCCTCAGAGCATTAATGGCTTTGGGGAGGGGGGGTTATTTGTACTCACATGCAGTGTATAAACACATCACACTCTGCCCAGATTTCACTGTGAGCCACCAACAGCATCGATAATATCTCAGAAGCTTTGTTTTTTTGTCTCATGGATGCCCACGGTTTGTCAGAGGTGATTATCACCGATGGGGTGAAATATTTGGAGTGGGAGGCTTTCCCTCCTATGTGTTATAGATGGATGCCAGTGGGTATCTGACAGGCTTCCTTCTGGACCCTGCAGAGTCATCAAGTTTTGTGCTGCAATGTAGATTGTAGGGTCACTAATGTAGTGGCATCTCCTAATTGTACCCAAGATGAAGGTCTCTTTGAGAAAGATCAAGGTGTCCAATGTGGTTAGCTGTCAGAAAAGCTCCTGGATGTCCATCTGACCCCCTTGAAGCAACATAGTCCTTCCCCAGTGAGATTACTCAGCTCTCAGAGGATCTTCAATATTCAGAAAAGTGAAAAGCTTCCTAAGCAGCAAATGCCCTCACCCCAAGAAGCACCAGAATCTCCCATCATCCACAGCCAAGAGCTGATAACAGCCGTTCCATTGCCTCTCTTGCTGGAGACATCCAGTCCAGGGACCAGGGCATCTAATGTCCAGATCCAACAATTTTGCTCAAGCTACTGTCCACTGAAGGCATAAAACAGCAAAATCAAACTTTCCTGAGAATTTTTCCCATTTTCTCTCCTTCCCCACTCTCTCTTTCACCTTCTCCCAGACAGGAAGGTAACACCCAGACCTCCAAGAGCCACCTCTCTTAGCAACCATCATGTTAAAGGCGACAATGACATTGTATTTTATAAGACCTGGGGTTTGACATTCCTCACACTTGGACTCAGAAAATATTCAAGTGATGTCATCTTTTCATTGCCTGTCCATCCTGGAGGAACCAGGGCATGCAGATATGTGCAATTACCATTAGGATACACAAACTTCTGATTCTCAAGCACACCATGCAAGCTAACCTTGAAATTATACACCAGACTCAGAAATTATATATAATAATAAAAGTACAGCATTCTGGTATCCAGTGACATGTATATTCTGTAGCATTGGATAAACTTTCTAACCACTTGTTTTTGGTTTGTTTTGGTTTTTTTCCCCCTTCCTGTCTGAAGAAATTATTCCTGTCTCCACCTGTCCACAGAATATATCATCTTAATTCAGCAGACCTCAGCGCCTGCTGGGCAAGGGGAACAGGATACCCACAACCAAAGGCCAAACCAGGAGTCCTTTAACCTAATAAGGCAGGCAACACTAAAAAGGCATCTACAATTCCCCTCCATTTTTCTCTGGGAAGGCAGGTGCTCTCTGCCCTTGAGGAGCACAAACATATGACACAGCAATGACTTAGTGTTGTGCCCTTCCTTCATTGCTGTGTGGTTCTGCACCATGGCAATTGCTGGCTCTCCCCCAGAAACGTTAAGATCTTTGGCAGCAGTTGTCCTGAGCACCTACGAAGCTTGGGTTAGAGTAACCAGCACCTGCTTCCCATCTGCAAATCCCTGTCTCAGTTCTTGGCCACTTGTGCAGAGGATGACCCTAAAAGCCACATGCTTTATGGTCAGCATTGAGGAGGACTCTTGTCTGTTCTGTCTTCAATCTGTGTATTCCTGAATCCAGCTCCTGAACACAGCTCCCATCTGCTGCTGAGTCTAGTCTGGGACTTTTCCTGCTCCACAGCATCAATAGTGATGGTGACATAATTTCCTTAAGAGGGGGTTGGGTTCAATACTATATATATTTATGTACATTTCATTTTATCATCATTATTTTCATTGAAGCTGTTTTAGTTTTCTTTTCCAAACCATAAGTCTCCCTCACTTATTCCTTTTCTCTTCCCCTGGGAATGAAGAGAGGTTAACAGTGCTACTGCTAAGGCAGCAATGGGAAATATTTGCTGAGGACTCAAGGCAGTGGTAGTGGGAGAAGAGAATCTCTGTACCTAGAGTCTGCAGGGTGCCCCACATGTGCTGGCAATTCATATTCTGGCTTTTATGAGGTAAATGGAGATGCCAGAAGGCATCACCAGCTTGTCAGGGTGGCTCATGTGAAACCTCCATGGTGAGGGCAGGCTCTGCAGCCCAAAGTGGTCAGCAGAGTTCCTGAGGTCTGCACAAGGCAGCCTGGAGAATGGGCACAGGAGAAAGGGCAGCACTGCTTTCAAAAGAAATGTAACATCTGCATTATTAAAAATAAAAACCCCAAAGCCCTCTGCTCCAATCCATAAATGCTTCCCTGCACTAGGAGAATCTCTCTCTTTTCAGGAGCTTCTGAATAAGAGCTCCAAGAAATTCAAAAGGAAAAAAAATAATAAAATAGAAGGAAGTTGCAGATAACCTTCAGCTCCAAGGCTGCGGGCAGTGGTTGAACCAATGTAATCTGCTTTTCTGACACTCAGCAGAAAGAAAGGCAGAACCGAGCAGAAAGATCTGATTTCACGTTTCATCTTAAGGAGCCCAATATCACACATGCCTTTTTACGACAAGAAAATGCTCAGTAGGCACTCAAATGCCTGCATATGGATATATGCCTATGTGTGGTATACCAAAGCACTCCAGGATAGAACCTCATCGTTCAGGCACAGCTCCCCGCTTGGGCGTGTAAATTAATCCTTGTGGGCGCTTGGATTTGCACTTCACGCTCTCAGCGAAATGTTATATGTTTGTGTGCTGTGTGAGAGGGAGAAAAGGCTGCGTGTTGCCTGGCAGTTTGGGGTCACCTGGCATTATTTCGGTCCTGGCACCCCCCAGACCCACTCACAGTTTGGTTTTTTGTTGGTTTTGGTTGTTTTTTTTTTCATTCCTCATTACATCCTGCGCAAATTCCTTCAGGCCTGAGAGTTTCCATTCTTGAGCTCTATCCAAAGGTGAGTGTTCGCTGTTGAAAGTTTGCTCTAAATTGATTTAACTATTTTTAAAAGTTGCCCATTGCTGAATAAATAGACTTTTCCCCCTGAAAATGTATTTCCCTGATTTCCTCCTCCAAAGGGAGCAGCAGGGATATAGTAAAACATTTAAGAAAGAATAGTCTGGTTGATACTAAGGGAGCTAAATGAAAGAGAAACAAAGAAAGCAAACAGGATATTTATGGCAACTCCAGAGAGCTCTCTGTATGTAGCCATTAAAAATAGCCCTCAAATGAACAATATTGGCTTTCTGCTCTATCCTCAAATACAGAGGACAACCTTTGAAAGACTCGTACGCACATCCAAGGCTTGTGTGGGTAACCGTGGATTGGCAGGTGAAAAGTAATAACTCTGAGCACGTTCTTAACCCGTGTAAAAAGCAGTTTGACTTGTGCACACAGTGGATAACACATGCTGGTTTGTTTTTATATATAGCTTAATCATTCATTATGCATTTCCTTGGAGAAAGAAATTTCCTTTCTTGAGGGGAAAGAAAAACGCAGCAAAATCAGGCAGCTCCTGTGCCTTTTCCTGCTTCAAATTTTGAGTTGCTAATCCTCCTTTTTGTCTAATTGAGTAAATAAAATAGACCCACAAGAAAAAAAAAATTACTGTGGTTTTAGTTTTGTAAATAAACGCAAGAGTAAAACCATACAAGATTTACATAGCTTGCAAGTAAAAAAAAAATAAAAAAGGAAAAATAAAAGAAAAAAGAACAAGAGAAATTAAATCAGAGTATTTTCCCAGTTTAGGCATCACTAATTTACAGTGACCAGATCTTGCTGCATCAGCCATTTTCATCTCCAGTAAATGCCTCCAAAAGGATCCTATACTGCCCAAATGTTCATTTTATTTCTGCCAAAAAATAAACTGCTGTTTCCCATTTTGTGCTCAAGCATTTGTCATGGATACAACCGAAGGTCTTCCACTGTTGGTCAGAAACATGCTGAAGGAAAGTATTGCCTAAGATACATCTTTGTTAGACAGCTTTGTCCTTTCTGCTCTGTTCTCCACCAAACGTATCAAATACTGCTTTAGAAAGCTGGTTTGAACAAGTAAGCCAGTGTTTCAGCATTCATTCTATTTTTCCAGCTGAATTTAAATTTTTTTTTAAAACATAAATGGCTTCATTAAAGTCAATTTGCAGATCTGTTAAGATGTAGGTGGTCTGATGCCTTAAATATGACTGTACATTTGTTCCACTCCACCACGCTGAAAAACGCTTCAGTAGGATACGACGTAAGGGATTACCACCCAATTTAGGTTCTTTTTTTTTTTCCCTTTCTGTTTTTAAAAACAGCTGTGTCACAGATAGCCCTTCCCTCCCTTTGCTCCTCTGACCTCTTCTTCTGCAATCCTCTTGAATTCCCCCCAGGGAGGGCAACTATTCCCTCCACCTTCCCCCTAGAATTCTATGTTCCTTTAACCTTGGAACAATCTTGAGCCACTAAAAATAGCCTCCCGACTCCAAGCTTTGCCGACTTTTCTCGTGCCACAACTGCATTTTGACATTCTGTTCTCCTCGGTGGATCACATGAACCATCCTGACCCCCTTGCCAAGGCTGACTGAAGCACAACGTGTCACCAAAATTTTAAACAGGAATTTCAATGACCAGATGTTTCTGGAGGGGAAAAAAAAAATGGGTGCATGGGTGCATGGAGAAGGGTTTTTTTTGTATGAAGAAAAATCACAGAATTACAGACTCATGGAAATTAGAAGTGGAAAACTGATTAGGTCATCCAAGCTGTTTCTTTGCCAGTTCAGGATAAACTCTTATGGCACTGGCCAGTTTGAAGTACTAAATGAGACACCTCTTTCCAGTATCTGAGAAGGTTATTCACAACCCAAGATATGTCCCAGTATTTCTAACATTTAGACTGACTTCCTACCTTCAGAGCAGCATCCTGCCCTTTACATCATGGATTTCATCACCTCAAGTATTTCCATCATGAAAGGACTTGAGGTACTGAAACTTTCTCTGCAAGAAATATGTTTTTTCACTAATATTTGTAGGGTAAACCCCAAATTTGTTTTATCACAAATGAGACAATCAGAATAGATTAACTTTCAGCTTTTCAGTTTTCCTTTGGTTTTGGCTGTTCTTTATTCTGGTGATTCCTTCAAATATTAATACATCAGTCAATGTTTTCCTGGTAATAAAGGAATGGCAGCAGTGTGAAACAATCACAGGAGAGCTGTTATTTTCTGGATATCATCCCCAAATGTTTACAATAAGTATAATTTGAGCATTTCATTGTTATTTCTTGGTAGCTCCCAACCATGCACTGGCACTCTTGAACTTCTTTGTCTCCTTGCTCTTCTCTTCACCTTCTGCTCTGCTTCAATGTGGTGTTTTGCAGAGACCCATCTCCTCTCTCTATCACACACCTTCAGGTTTCTCCATCTAAAGGATCTCTGTGAAGACTGTGTTGAACTCTGTGTATGTGACAGACTCACATCATCCTGCTTCTTCTAAGGCCATCCCATGGGCAACCTGTGAGCATGAGCTACTGCAGGATTCACAACCTATCCTTCAAGCAAGACACACAGGAGAGATTATGTTTATCTGCCTGTCTGAGAAGAAACAAATGTAATTGTTGCACTGCTGTAAGTTATCTATAAAGAATACACATACACAGGGATGACCACAGAGAAAATTATATTGATGCAGGGATGACCCCCTAGGAGTTTTACAGTTTTGAGACATGGACAGAGGTGAAATTGAGTTTTCAAGTTGTTCCCTTTGGCATAAACATTATTGTATCCTGTATCATCCCACCTCTACTTGAAATCACTCCCTTTGACCCTATCAATTGCTTGCATTTTGTAGAGATAAAATGCTTGTGCTGTTCAAGAGCACCACAGTAAAAAAAAGGAGGTGAAGTAAAACAAATATGAGAACTTAATGCAGTGGAGATTTCTGACAGGCTGGTGGTCTGGTGTAGTTAAATGTTCCCTTTCTGGGTTTCCTTGCTGCTGGGAGAAAATCCTTGAGGCCAATGTCCCAAAACTCCAAGTGAAACCATTTGTGTCAGCATCCTGGTAGCACTGTATAATCACTTCCATTTGAGAACTGTCCTCACAATCCCTGCTTGTTCCTGATCAATACTTCACTATGAATAAAAGTGAACAGAACAAATGGCAAAGATTTATTAACCCTGCTGATATGTTAAAAGCATTCTGTCAAAGAATTTGAAAAATGCTTCTCATATTTAGTGTTCAGAGACAGAAAATCCCTTTTGAGAAAGGAAGGGTATGTAAAATACATCAGTACCTCAGTGTGGAAATCCAGACCTGGCTCACTCTGTACATTACTGATGAATAGGTATTATTGAAAACTGCATGTGGTTCTTAGCTGGGAGAGCAGCTCCACATAAGAATGAGAAAGCAATTGTCAGCACTCAAGGAGAAACACTGGTCACATCTTTAAGGGAGTTAAGAGAATGGGCGGCTTTAAGATGGTAAAACACAAGATTAATGGAATTGGGAGAAGCTGTTGACAGAATTTCTTGAGGGGAATGAAATTGGAAAGTGATACTTGTTGGGACGTGGCCCTTGGAAATTTGCAGCAGTCTAAAGCTATATACAGATCTACCCACTGTAATAAAAGTATGCTCTGAAAAGAGGGGAGTATTTGAACCGCATGTCAGAAAGTCACTGCTGGAGTGTGATTCCAAAAAGCACGTTGCAACACAGCGAATGAATCACAGACCACAGGGTACATAACATACACTAAATGAATCCAACATGATGCACTGTTCTACAGGGCCATCATCACCTTCAGCGTTGTCATCAAAGAAGCAACAACCAGCTTCAACTTGCCATCTTCTTCCAAAGTATTCTTCAAAAGTTGGGCCAACATACATTGTGATGAGGGATGCCTACAGAGGCAGGAACAACACCAGTGGCCAAATCACTTTCCAGTTTGTGCCTTTGGAGTTTACTGGACTAGCATGAAAGAAGAGATGTAGCCTGCAGCCTGGTTCAGACTAAAGTGCCGCTACTGAGATGGGGCAAGAAATAAGACAATATGTCAAAGAACATATTGGCTTTGCAGGCAGATGATATTCTGGTAATTTCTGAGCAATGGTTGCAGTGCGAAGGAAAGGAGAATGGCAACATTAAAACATGAAGCAAGTTCATGGCCAGGATTTTGAAGGCAGGTCTTTTTTCTTCTGCGCCTGGCAGTGAGGCAGAGAGCTTTATTGGAAGCAGACACAGTTTCTGTGCCTTTTCAACTCTAAATTAGACTGTTCTGGAGAACACCTTTAATCAACTGGAAGCTGATCAACTCACTTCATGGGTTTGGTTTGTCACTGGAACAATATAGTAACATCAGAGGTCTGTGAGCTGTGCTCCGTTTGGAGTTCTGACATGTAAAGCTCTAGATGGCTTAGGCAATGCACTTTTTTAAACATATAATTTCTGAACAAAGGGAAATGAGTAAGGCTTTCTTCATAAAGAACCTTCAACTTTGGAAATAATTGTCCCTACTCTGGATGGAAACACCCTCAGATGTTGACAGGATATTGGAGTGAGTAGGCACAATGCTCACATAAAGCCATTTGGTGACAGAGTGATCAGGATCTTGAGAGCCCTCAAGGAAAGTAGACCCTTCGAGGAGCAGACCACTCTTCTGGGACACTGATGCAATACCCCCTCGAAGCTAAGATACTGTTTTCTTACTGAGGGGACAGCATTCACCACTGATTGTAGGAGGTCTTCTCTGTGAGGTCTTCCAAACCCCTTGTGGCCATGTTGAACCTACCCAGACTATGAAAGCCAAAACCATTTCAGGCAAAGCCAGTACAGCAGTAGGAAAGTCAGCTGGAAACATACTTACAAAAAACCATTCACAACATAAAGTGAATAATGTTTGGTAATTTCTTCCACAATTCTAGCCCAGAATTATCAGGGACTATAGCTAGATGCAACAAGAAAAGCATCTTCTGTATTTTGCATATTTTTGTCCTCCTTGGGGAGTTGAGGAGGAGGATTATGGAGAACACAGGAAAGATGTAAGTGTAAAATAGTCATCTTTCTTACAATGACCTGATTAGCTTCTAAAACAAAATGCATTGGAGCACTTCATGACTTTTTTTTACCTCCTTGTTGATGTCAAACCCACAAGTATGTCTTTCCTCTCTGTTACATTATAATCCAGCACCTTGGAATACTCAAACAGCTGGAGCACTCGTTGGGCAGACTATGCCAGTAAGTCCTTCAGAAAACAGATGTCAGGTCAGGCACTGGAAAGGCTTGTGAAGGCCTCCTCACCACCAGTTAGAAGAAGATGTTGTTATTACAAAACAGAAAAAAAGCCAAGTCTTTTTGCTTTTTTTTTTTTGCTTTTTTTTTTTTTCTTTGGTTGGTTGGTTTGTTTTTATTTTTTTATGTGTGTGTGGCTATTTTCTTTATTTTAAACTAGATCTAAATAGGAGATGTAAAAATCAGGGTCTGGAAAAGCATCTGATGATCTGGACAGTTGGGTCTGAATCTTGGAAGAGATACTACACTTAGTCTCTAACTCTTAGTGTAGCCTAGAAAAGATGAAAAGTGCTGTGGAAGAAGTCTCTGTATCCTTTGAAGGACAGAGATGTGTGTTTTCTTGAAGGAGCTCAGGCTTGATTCTTATGAAGGAAATAACAGGTGAAGGGGTAAAATGGTTAAGAGACAGAAATTCTCAATGGAGGATCAGATTTTCAAGAGTCTCCCATCATGACCCCTCATCACTAAGACAAAATAAACTAACATCAAAATTTCAAGATCTTTTCTGAGAGAAGGGTGGGCTAATTTCATACAATAATTTATCAAAGTGGGGGTATGAACCCTCTTCCATCTACTTTCCCCAGTTGCTAGGGGCTGCTGTGGTTCCACACAAGGAAATGCTAATTACACGATCACATGGCCTTTTTTCCATACATCCCCCTGCTTCACTCGAAGCCTTGGATGGAAAGTACAGTGGGAATAAATCCAGACTGTGCCTCAAAATGGACTAGTTTTTGCAGGTCTCATCTCTTTTTTTTTTTCTTTCTTTTTTTTTTTTTCTTTTTTCACAGTAGTTGGAAGGGGCATGAACTTGTAGCAATTGGATATTTAAAGGCTTTATAGAATGGGGCCAATTTAAGGTTGCTTGGGTATTCTGGATCCAAGAACTTCCTAATCTTCTCAGAGCTTGACTTTACAATTTAAACATTCCTTAAATGCTGATTTTAGATGTGCTGTGAAGTTAAAACAAGGCTGGCACTGTAGGAGATGGTCATTTAGTATTGTGTAAAAAAAGTCAAAGAAAAAGAGCAATTATTTAGGATAATCTGCAGGGATTATACTTAGCAGTGAAGTTAGGACTAACTGTCAAATGTAGTTGTTACTCAAAGGACTATAGTAGAGTATTTCTCTAAAGTAGGTGTGATAAAGGACTTGAAAAACTTAATTGAATGAAACAGTCCTACAATGATCACATTAAATGGTAGAAAGAGGATGTGTCCCGTCTTCATTTTTCTCCTTTTTTTGATCCCCATGCTCCTTCTGACTTCCATGTAAAATGTGGCTTTTATATGCTGGGCACCAAAAGTCCTACCTCATCCAGAATGCAAAAACACACCAGGATCTGGCTCTGTAAGATTTACAGGAGCAATTAATCAATCACCTCTACACTCTCAGTGAGCTGGGCTTGTACCAGCATTGCCTGCCAGGTTCAGCCAAACAAGTATATGATCTGAATACGCTGCAGCAAAGCCTCACATTTGTGTATGATTACACAAATTACAAAGCCATTTTGTAATATGTCCATAACGAATTAAATGGAAAAAAAATATATGCAATAATGAGGTCTTTATTTTCCAACTTTTATTTTCTGTAGCAAATGAATAATTGAATGATTTGGGCACTAAAACCTCCAGTCCACCTTGCCCTAAACAAACCATGGAGTGATTGCAGAAATGAAGAGGTAATTAACTGGGAGTTAGCTCAACCAGCTGCTCTCTGTATTACTGAGGCAGACGAAGCCTTTGGCAACTCGGTTTGGTAACACCCCTCAGCAATTTTCAGCATGTCTTTTCTCAGAGTATTTAACTTAGCCAAAACCCCAGGAATCCACAGGTTTTTAAATGATCAAATCCACAATTTTGCCTGCCTGTCATGTTCATGCTGCAGACTTAGCGGATCTCTTAGAATAAGGTTTACAGCACGTCTTCTGGATTTGATTAGAAGAAAATCTGTACTTCATCTTAACTCCTCCACTTTTTCTGCCCTAGACCTGAGGAATGCAATATTGGCTTCTTCCTCAGCAACTCCCACGTTTGTAGCAAACATTATTGAGCTGGGTTTCTATCTAGAGTGCACTATTTTAAAATATTCTTATTCCCACCTGAACACAATGGCATTGTAGCATTAAAAAATTGTACTAATTCATGTATATTACTATTAATGATGTACATCTTCATAGTTTGCCTTGAGCTTGGGAACCTATAATGCTCCAATCTGTGTTGTGTCTCAGACTTCATTTATCAAATTAATTTTGCACACTGAATAAAGAAGTACTGAAGTACTGGCAAATTCCCTCTCTCCACACAGAACATAAACTATAGGTGATTGCGCAAAAGAAGAGCTTTACTTATTTAAATTTATTTCTAGACATTACCCAAGACCTCTCCAATTTGTTTAGACATGCAAAGGAACAGAATACATTAGCTTTTTTTTTTATGGCACACATATAATGTAATTAAAAACAAAAAAAAACCCAACCCCAAACTTAATTGTTTTGGAACTGTAAATCAATAATCTATGGCAAGTGACTCTCTCCCTCTTAATTTTTTATTTTTACTGTAATACAGTCATAATACAGTCATCAATGATCCAAGAAGTACTGGCGTGAGACTTTCAACTAATGTTAAACCTTGTCTCAGGAAGTCAAAGGAATGTTTTTTTCTCCCTTTATGGCAATATATTTTAGTGACTCTCATGTGATCTGTTTTGAGACATTGTGTCACCCTTCCTCATAATATTTTACCTGTTAAGTGATTGATCTTAATTAAACTTCCATACTCAATCCCTATATCGCCACTCATGTAAATCATGTCCTATGTGCATGAGTGAGAAAATTTCCCACACAAAAGTTGCAGACACGTTGGTTGGGAAAGATTTCTTTGCTGTCTGCTGATAGTAGCCACTGGAAGTGAGCGGAAGGGGTTGAGAGGTGATATTAGCAAAATGCAAACAGATAAGGAAAGAAAAATGGGGTATGTTTATCATTCCTGGCAGGAATTCAGTGTTCCGTGCTGTATGAGATGGTTCAGATTCCAGGAAAACTACTGCATAGGTGTAGACTGCCCTGAAAAAAACACACTTGGTGACTTGTATTTCAGTTTGTAACAGATCCAGAGTATCAACTACTTTTTCTTGCTGCAGGTGAACTATCCAACAGGGGGTCCTGAAGTCGACCAAGGCTTTGGAAGCTCACTGCTCAAAATTGCAAGACTATGGGTATGGAAAAAACAAAACAAAACAAAACCCCTCAACTGAATTGGGACTGAAAATGGATTTCATTCTAGTGTTCAGCTTTTCTCTTGTAACTGATTAATCTTGCTTAACTCTTAGGACTCCTAATCACAGATCAGGAATTAACCACTAGAGGTGATGATACCATGGGGAAGAAAAAGGTGGTCTCCCAAGGAGTTTTCTGAAGCTACTACAGGTAGAGATGCCCATTTCTTCTTCCCCTAAACTTGAAAGATACTTAAGATACTCTGGCTTTCAACAGAGAACTAGTGTTCACTGAGGTATATTGATCAGCTTTTCCACATTTGGAAGATTTAGAAGAATTATAAATGGGATAATAGCTTTAGAAAATAGCTAACACTGTTTATATCATGTCAGGAGTCAGGTTGATTTGATGGTGAATGTTCAGGGTGAGGTCTAATTCCCAATTATGTCAATGACAAAACTAATTACTTCAGTGAAACCACAATTTCGTTTCTGTGCAACTTGATTTTTTTTAGTATCAGTTAGCCAGGAAAGTCTTTTGTGTAAAACCCAGTTAGCTTTTGGTACAAATGTCACGTAACTCAGGATTTCAGGCTTTTCTGCAAAAATGAAAGTGAAACTCAGCTGAGTCCACATGATTTCCTACAACACTTTATCCAGGTCCAGTCTCCGGCAAGCCTAGGACAGTTAGTTGGAAACTCAAAAACCATTCTGATGAACCTTGGTTGACTTTTCAATTTAAAAAAAAAAAGCCCAGATCAGGGCAATTTTTACCTGGTTTCCAGTTTCATAGGTACAGCTGGTTGAAATTTTTAAAATAAACCAAATCATGAACACTTGGCCTTTCTCCAAACACTCATATTTTTTAATGTAAAAAAAAAAAAAAATTAAAAATTATTTTTT
>JAOEGS010012000.1:40903-60164 GCA_025447755.1 Corythornis vintsioides | reverse complement strand
TAAAAATTATTTTTTCAAGCTCACTAATTTATTTGGAAAAAATTCAAAAACATTCTTCAAGATCAAAAGGTGGGGGGGGGGGTGGAAGAAAGATCTTCTCAGTGAACTACAAAATACATCTTTTGTTTACTTCTAGGCATTTTTTGGTTTTGTTTGGACAGCCACAGCAAGTATTTTGACTGGTTACCTCAGATTGTTTTGTGCTTTAAATTTCCTTCCATTCATAGCTGAAACACTTTGGGTCTGATTCTCCAATGACAAAGCCAAAAATATTCTACTTCTGGTCATCATCTCCCAGGTTTTCTGGGGCAATAAAAAATGATTTATCATAGAACAAAATAAGCTGAAAAATGTTATCACACTTGTAAATGTCCCAGTAAATCTTTAAACCCTGCTTTTCACCCTCTGCTATTAAGGAAAGTTTTTCTGAGTATAAGTCAGGAAGGTCACAGCATATCATCGTACATAGCTTAGGCAAAGATTTGCTTCCATTTCTTGAAGAGTACATTTTAGATTATGTAACAGATGCAGAAAGTGCAATAAATCCCCCAGTTCAACCTCAAGAGAAAATAAGTTGAGTGACTGCAAGTGATGGAGTGAAAGGTCCCTGTGTGGCACAACTCCCCAACTCAAGCCTCGTGGTGACTTCACATTGTCAGGAGCAACATCTCCTCTCATGAAATTATTCTTCCTCTTCCTCCTTCTACAAAAACTGCAGTCTGCACATTTTACAAGTGAGTGCCTGGGCCCCTCAACATGGGACTTGATCTGTCCTTCAGGGTCTGGTTGGAATATTTTTCAATTAATGGGCACTTCATAGTTGGTTGACACCTCAGTGAGCGTGTTCTCTGGAGCTGCTTTTAGCCAGAGACACACAGCTTAAGCTTTTCAACAGCTGCTTTATCTCTGCTTCTCACCCCTACCCCCACCCCAATTTAAGTTTAAGATGAGCCTCCACCCCCAAAGCCCATGATATCTCACTCCAAAGTCCTGTCAGAGCCACAACCAAGGCCATAAATTTCCCAGCTGGGTCACAGTACTCCCTATTCATGTAATGAAACATTATAAATGTGTCCAGGCTCCGAGTGAAACCTAATCCCGACATTCCCCGCATGGCGATTCCTGCAACTGATGGCAGGGTCATCTGGAATTACCATCGTCTTATCTGATTGGAAACTCATCACCTGTGTTTCAACACCGAGGGCTCAGTAATGCCTCGTAAAATCAAGCCCTCTGCCATTCCATGTCTGCTGCTTTGGTACAGAGCAGACATCAACCATTTGAAGTTACGTGGGGTACTTGGTCCTGCCTGGCCAGGGAACAGCAGAGATGAGTTGGCCAAGAGTGATGCTCTCAAACACATCCCAGGGTGGCTCATAAGGGGAGAAAGGGGGGGAAATGTCACTCAAAGACAAAGAACAGTTGCGGTTCAAAGTTTGGCAAAGCCAAAGCTCCTCGGGAAGGGGGCAATGTGCAGCTGGTTGTGAAGCAGCTTAATTTCACTGAGTTGATTAAGTTATGTTCTATTTTAGTTTGTATGGGACCCTCACCATGTTGTATCTGAACATCTTCTGGTAGTGGTTACACAACATCACACAACACATGTCTTTCCTTTCTCTCATACTGTCCTTGAGGGAAATTGAATCTGAAGTGCAGTGGGTTTTTTTAATTTAGCAGGACAAAAGTTCAGATATGGGGGGTGGGGGTGTTTAGGGTTTTGCTTCCATTTCACCCCAGGAAAAATGAAAAAGCCATCAGAAATCACACCTCAGACTTCACGGTCTGAGTACAAAGACCTACAGGACAGCCACATTTTGAACTGTTCAACATAAAGCCACAGTTAAACACTTTAAATATTTTAAACACCACCCGAGGCACTGTGCAGGTGCAGAAATTAGCTCCAGGTCACAGCAGATTGAGCTGCAAGCCCTCCGTCTTCCAGTGCAATGCTATCTGTGTTACTTCCATTCCTAGATATGAAACAGCAAGTGCCTCCAAGCTATATGCTAAATAAACACAACCCAGGAAAAGCTCAAACCAAAAAAGCTTCACTTCCAGCCAACATTCCTTCCCCCGTGCCAGCCATTCATTCCTGTAATATTTAGTGGATTGCAAAGAGATTTTGGATTTCCTGTCAGGTTTCTGTCCTTCAGGGAGTTAATTATGACTTGGGACTCAAGGAATGGTCTCTGCTGTGGTGCCACACTCATGCATGTGTTGCTGGTCTGATTTATCATTGTGCCTTTGCTTCTCTAAAAGGTCCTTTTTGAGTCTCTGAAGAAAAGCAGTGAATTCACGGAGCTTGCTTGCTTGCTTGCTTGATTGATTGATTGAGAAACAGGAGGAGACAGGAGGTTTGATACCTTGGTCTGGACTGGTGGATGCTTCTTGCACAGCTACAGGGCAAAAAGAAGAGAATGTAAAAAGCAGAGATTTCAGTGCCCTTTCATATTTCTACCACGTATCCAGCTCCCATCATATAATTCGAAGTTCTTGGCTGGTGAGCTCCTGCCCACCAAGCAGGGTGAAGGAAGGAGCAGGTTTCAGCCACCACCATCCTCAGGGACACAGATCAGCTTCCAGGATTGTCCCTGCCTCCCTGCATCACCTGCCGTTGAGTCATTCAAGCCATTTCTACCCTGCAGGGAGTGCAAGTAGATGCACTTAAGCCTGTTTTCAATGAATTAACGTGGGTACTCCTGGCATTGACCGTTGAGCTACTTGCCCAAGTATTTACCCAGCTTCTCAGGTGGGTTTTCCAGCCATGCTGAATTCCGTTCTACTCAGTGACTGCCGTGAATACATACACTTAAGTCTCACTGTGAGTAACTTCACCAGATGTAAAATAGGGACAGTGTATATCTACGTTGAAGGGGTGAAAGGAAAATAAATACTCTAAAGCTTGTAAGCAGCTTAGGTATTACGAAAATGAGATACATCTGCAGCTAGAATTTATAGATAGACCATTTGGATACAATCTGATTAGATTTATCCCCTAGTAAAGTATTGTAATTTCTCCACATTCAAGAATGATACTTCTGTCCCAGCGAAGCTAAAAATCTCTGCCAATTCCTAGGCTTAGACTCTGTCAGGCCTCAGAAATGAAGTCTGAATGAAGCAGCTGATCTTGGAAAGACTCACACATTTGTTTTCCAGCCATGCTCAGGCTCATCCCCAGCCGCAGGAGTGATTTCCCACACGCCAGGGTGGCAGCTCGCTCATGGTCTGCACACTGCAGATGACTTCAAGCCAAAATCATGCTCCAGACTAAATGAATTCCCAGGATGCTGGTGAACTTTTAAATCTCCCTCCTTTACTGGTTCTGGTCACCCCCCTCTGGCTCACCATGGCCTCGTGTGGCATCACAGAATCCCAACTCCCACTGACCACTCTCATCACCTTCAATGTGATGCTTATTTAGGCTTCACATTTGAAAAATAAATAAGACAGCAGCGTGGAGGAAACACCAACCATTTCCTCACTTGTCCACTCCAAAGAGACCCCAGTGGTGCCTTGCTGGCCTCTGCATCTCCCAGATTTCTCTTCCACCTCTTATGCAGAATGACCTTTGTCATCCTCTCCACTGTAGTATTTCACAGCAACCATGCCATGACTATATAGGCTATTTAATTGCCTTGTGACAGTTCACTGGGGTGGTCAATCTGTGCAACCCCCATATGAGGCATTGGCCCAGTACATAACGAATCTGTCAGCAGCTGGGAATTATTTTGTGCAAACATGACAGTTCCACTGACTCTTTTGGTCATCTCCTGCATGCTGCTGTTTCCTTACACATAACTGTTGTTATGAGTGCTCAGGCAGCACTTCCTAAAGCACTTCTGTCATCTGAAGGCTTTGACCTAGTTGAAAAGTTTATTGTGAAAATGATTTTCAGACCATTAACAAAGAAGTCATCACCTGTTTGGGGAAAGCACAGTGCAATAAAACAAGAAACCTAGCCAGGGCCACCAAGAGACTAATTGTCAACACTGAGATTAAGCTTCCAAAGTCAAAGACCACCTCTTTTACATGCCACGAGGCCGTGTAAAAATACAGAAATAGACTTCAGTTGGAAACCGGTTTTCAAACAGAGGCTATGTCTGTTCTTAGACAATTTGTGTGTCCTTGGATCATCACAGCTCTGGAGAGCTAGACTTTGACAGCAGTAGTAGAAGGTTTCAGTGGTCTTGAGTAATCAAACTCAACTTCAAAAAGAAAACAATTTACAGGATTAGTCCCTAATGGTTTTACCTTCAGACAAAAGGCAAAAGAACACAGATCTTTCAATTAAAGTCTCAGGCTAATTGATTAACATTAGTAGGTTAAAATAGAGATTATTATTTTTGCCCAGAAATTAGCTTGAAATTTCTTAAGACCTTAAGATCTGGCCTGTCTCCTCTATGCCATTTTTCCCACTATCTTGGGCTGATTAATAAGAATATATTGTCCTTTGCTAAAATGTTGTCTTGCTTTTGCTTTTCTCACAACAACAAAAAAAGTTGCAGTTTTGTGCATCACAAAACAAGTTCATAATCCAGCTTGACACATGCTGCTTGAGATGTTTGAGCAGGTACAAGAAGGATCTGCTGATCTTAAGGTGTGCCTGATACAGCCAGAAGCTGCAAAAAGCAGCAGAAATAGCAATTTTGCACAAAACTTCACAGGCAAAGAGGTTTTCCCAGATCATTTTCTCATTTCTTTGCCCTGTGGCTCATTCACAGCAAGGCCAGACACTCGTTTCTGCCTGCAACTGTCATTGGGAGCATCACGTGCAGCTCTGTCACTGCATTACCTTTGGACACATTTGTTTGGACAGCAGAGAAAGCCTTTCCCTGGAGAGGTCCAAAGGACTCAGTTGGGTTTTCTCAGTACCAAAGGCTTCACCGAACTCCCACAGAGTTGAGCACACCCTAATGAAGGCGTTTTTAGCAATGCTACATATAAAATTGGAGCAGGTGCTCTCAATAAAGAAAATTCTTAACCCTGCTCATATTTATTTCAGTTCCTCTCAGTCTGGGCATAAAGCCACCATTTCAGTTTCAAGCTTTCCTGGCTTGCTGGAAAGGGTGAAGGATAACCTTTTTTTTTTTTTTTTTCCCCACAAGAAAATGTAGAAACAGATTTTAACATCAACTCTGAAAGAAGATTAGGTGATTTGCCAGCAGTAGTTCTGAAATGAACTGCTATGCCACATAATTAAACAAACTCTTCCAACATTTTTTAAGCTCCTCTCTCCCAGAGTGCACAAAAGGTCATTTTTTTTGTCCCTTCAGAGGGTGGCCTGAAGAAGGTAACTCACACTCTGATTGTCTCCCAGATAGGGATTTATTTCTGAGATGAACATCACCTGCAGAAATTACCCCTGGATCCAGACTCTTACTGCAGGATCCAGACACTGCATGTTTGAGCACACCCATAAGTGGAGCTGGAGCCGCTGGTGATGGAGAGAGCTCTTACATTTGGGTTATATTCGGAAATGCCTATTTAAATTTAACCAATTCTTTTTCCCATTTGAACATGTGAAGTGCCCAGAGTCATGCATCTAGGAATAAAAGCAGTTCCTTGTCCTCTACCTTTTCAGAAAAAAAAAAAAAAAAAAAGAAATTCTACAGTGAAAAAAAAAACCCAAAAACAACAAAATAACAAACCCTGACAAAGCTCCAGCAAGCAGGGTACAAGTCAGTGGAGCCATATTCACATTTTCATAATTCATGCGAGCTGCCATATCTGCTAAACTGCTTTGGGCCACTGGATGAGTGTGGGGTGAAAAAGGAAGGGGGGAAAAAAAAAAAAAAGAAGCCAACAAAATGGGCTTCCAAGGGAGAGGGAGACAAACAAGCCATTCATAAAGGCATCACTGCAGTGCTTTATGGCATTTCACGCTCACGGAGAGGAATCACTGGGAACACTGGAAGGAGGCTCCGTGTTAACCACACACTGGGGCTTGAACTCTCCTGCTGTTTAAAAATAGCTGTTGGCCCCCACCCCTTTGCCAGGCTCTTAAGGTGGACCTTGCAAAGAGATGCTCTGGTTGGGCATCCAAAATGAAAGTTTTGATTTTCCCACTTTGCTGGAGTGCCCAGGGAATGTTTAGAGTTTAATCCCACTGCTATTTTTATTATTTCTGACTTGTTAGAGAGTGGGGGAAAATAAAAATAAAAGATAAGGGCACAAATAAAATAACTTCTATTGATTTGAGGCACTGTGTGAATACTGAACTTCTCTAATGTAGCTTTTCTTACCATTTCCACAGTCACCAGATTGGGTAACTTGAAGGAAAATATTTCTTGCTTGAAATTATTATTTGAAAGATTTCACAGAAATCTTTCTTTTCTCCCTTGGAATGGATGGGCAAGTTACCAAAGCAATACTATCAGCTGGGAAAGAGATGAATATCATTTTAGTCAATCATTCAGTAAAAGACATATTGTGAAATCTGCCAGAAGCATTGTCCTCTGAATTCATTCAACAGACTCAAGTCACTGGTGGAACTGATGGTGATCAAAATACTGCAAAGCTTTTTCCTGCCAATAAATCAGATTTTTAAAGCAATTAATTACTGAAAAAATCAGACATTATTTAGATACTTGAATTAAACCTACCACTTGTAGCAGAAATAGCTTTCTACTTAAATAAAACCCCACAACAAAACAACAAACTAAACAAACCAAAAGAAGAAACTACATAATTATTAAATATTGTTCAAAAAATTTAATAGATGAAAGAATGAAATACCCCTTCCTGAAAAAAAATATAACAGGACACCAATGCAAATTTAAAGCAGAATTAGGATGACAGACATTATATCTGGGCTCTGCTGTGTATTTATCTCAGTGCATTATTCAGCCTTACAAAAAAGTATCAGTATGTGAAATAAATCTGAAAAGTCCTCACTTATTAAGAAAATAGAGGGAAGATTAAGTAAAGATATACAAGTTTGGATAACAATTGACTTAAGTCTAGAAATGTGAGGAAAACATTCAGAAGATCACAGAGAAATTCAAATTCTGAGTGAATTTGGGAGATTTTAGTTAAACATCACCTTAACAGCACTGAAATACAACAGTGAATGTAAGATCCCTTTTTTAAAACTTGTTTCCTTTATCAGAGAGTGATAAACTACCAGCTGACAAATCTTGTATTTTCCTTTAATTTACAATTTATTTTATCCACAAATTTAGCCCCAACAAGACTATACTTTAATAAAGTGTTACTTAACTTTATTATTTCATGCATAAATTATCTTGGAGGTCTTCCCAGAGTATCTGATCTAGACACACTTTAAAGGTATCAAATACTTTGTTGTTACTTTCTCTAGAGAAAAAGAATAAAAATCATTAAATCCATAAAGATACAACTGCCCTAACTACTCTGATATAGGAAAAAAAAAAAAAAAAAAAAAGCCCCCTAAATACAACCACCAGTTTCTCTGCATTTTTACACCTAGCTGAGCATCTTCAACTTCCTTACTAACCAAAGCCTGTAAAATTCTGCCCCTTTCTGATAACATCTACCAATCAGATATAACACTTCAAATTATTATTTGTATTGATGAAAAACTTGAATTTTGCAGCCTAGCTCTTAACATCAACTGAAACCCCATTCCTGCAAAGTGCTACAGAACTTGTCTAATTTCATGGTGGGGGCAGCCTGGTCATCTATTTATAGCATCAAGATGAACATTTGCTGACATACACATGGAAACAATTGGGAATGCAAAGTGGCTCATGCTGGGTCACAGACTGACACACATTTGTTAATCCCCAGTTTCGCCTTCACCTGAAATTAGAAAGAAATGGTGATCACACTTGGAGCTAAACATCTCCAGTGTGATTCAATTGGAGTTGATAAGACACTTGGAGTGTTTCAGTTAAATAGTAAAGGCACTGTAAAAAAACCTAATTAAGTTTAATTGTTGTGCAACGGTTTAATCAATGTGGTTGGTAATTAAGTGCAAATTATGCACATAATATATCACAGATGTGGAGCCCTACATCTGAAACATAGAGACTATTATGGGATGCAGGAGAGGGTGTAGGGAGGGGAAGAAATTTGTTGCTAAAGTTGAAGTGGAGACTTTGGTTACCAAGGAGTAAGGTTATATATCTCTATCTGTCATAGCAGTTTTAACATTAGAGCTTATTCTATCAAGAACCTTCTTTGTTGTTGAGCTTTAAACCAGCAGAAAATGTAGAAAACTCAAGCCCTAAAATATGGGATGTTGGTGAGATTTGTGATGGTTATTAGTTTCCTCAGAACTTGAGTAATACTGTAAACACAATAAACTCAAGTTGAAAGAGTCATTCCATTCTAACCCACTGTTTTTATATCTTCCCACATAACTTTCTCAAAAAAATTTCCTTTCTGGCTACAATTTCTCATGTTTAGTCTGAACTTAGAGGTGACTTTTGTTTCTTTCAAAGCTGAAATAAAATTATGTTGGCTACTACAAAGTTTAAGACATAAGGAAGAATAATGTTGGAATGGGCTACCTTCCTCTCCATATGCTGCTGGCATTCTATAAATAATAGCATTTAAAACAAGCGTTTATGATTTTTTTCCTTTTGAATTCAGCCTGTAAACAATA
Organism: Corythornis vintsioides; assembly: GCA_025447755.1. Classification (NCBI taxonomy): domain Eukaryota; kingdom Metazoa; phylum Chordata; class Aves; order Coraciiformes; family Alcedinidae; genus Corythornis; species Corythornis vintsioides. The sequence goes on along the minus strand of JAOEGS010012000.1, from coordinate 51,577 downwards.
AAAAATTTTTTGGCAATGGGGCATGCTGCACTGAGGTTCTGAAGAAATTTGATTTAAATTAGATGAACATTTACAATTTTCAGAAATTTAATTTTCATAAATCTGTTTTTGACTCTGCATTGATCATGTGCACAGACTTCACTTACCTCAAGACAGTTACCTCTGGTTTATTTTCAGCATTTGTGAATGTAGCATCATTACTAAGGGAAGGACTCTGTGTATCAGTAGAGGAGTGGGATAAAAAGATAAGCCTTTTACCAAAAAGGTGTGATTTACAATTTATTTGAAGAAAAAATGCAGTTATCTCTCTTATATTTGATCATTTAAAGTTTACCATTGGTGACATGTTCACAAGGTTTTCATAGAGGGAAGTTTAATAAATCCCATTTTAAAGATGGGGAAAGTGAGGCACAGAGAGGAAAAAGGGGTTGATTGTGGTATCTGAGGATATGTATGATGGTATCAGCCTGACTCACCAAACTTCTGCCATCTGTTTAACTCAGCACCTTTTTTTCTTCTTGTATTATTTTCTCCTCTTTTTTTACCTGTGCTAAGTCAACCGAGCCACATACATACATACATCCTAATTCCATCACTGGAGAGACTAGTGATTTTAAGCCTTCTGTCAAGCTCTATAAGATATTTTAGCTAGAATATGAGGTGTGAATAAAAAGAACTGTTAAAACAATTGGGGTCAGAACCTGCCCACTGGATACGAGAACTCCTGTGGACTTTAATGGGATTATTTGCGTGAATAAAAAGAGCAGGGATACCCCATGGCTTCCTCATTTATTTCCAGCAAATGGAAACCTGGTGTTATATGACCAGAGGAAAATGAAAAAGAGTTGGTTGGAGTGTGGTAGTTCTCCAGTGATTTTTTTGTTAGCAACTGAAAAACCATGAATTTCCACAGAAACGTTCTTGTTTACTGACAAAAACCCCAAACCTAACATTTTTCCAATTTTTAACAACTGCTCTTCAGTTACTTCTGGTTTCTGAAAATTAAAGCATCTTCAGATATATTCATATGTTTCTCTCTTCTGGTTTTTGACCACTCCTTCTTTACAGAATCCAGTAACTAAATCATCTTAGCAGAAATATAAAATTTAGCCAAAAAGTTTAGTTAGAATAAAGGGCCTTTGTAAAAATATTATTTTTTGTTGTTGTTGTTCCAGAGAAACCCTTGAAGGCAGCTCAACTTGTGACAATAATTGTAATACCAGACAAAGGTTCAAGGTGAAACGTCTCTGCAGCCCAACCCAGGTAGGGCTGTGCAGATGTCATCACTAATGCAACTAATGCACCCCAGCCTGCATGGGGAAAGGTCAATGGGAAAGGTATCCCCATGCCCTCCTCACTCTAGAGGACAATGAGGTCCATATGTTGTGTGCGCTCCCGAGACCACTGTGACTGGAAGAAGGTCAGCAATGCAGAATTATGGGGAGGAAAGTGAAAAAGCGAGAAGAGGTTTACAAAAGCAAGGCTTTCATTTTATATTCAATTTATCTTTTCGCCTCTGAAAAGGGCACTGAGGTTGGAAATTATGATTGAGTTTTTTAATTTTATTAATGGCAGGCTTTGTGGTTGCTAGGGGAATTTGACCCAACCAAGTTAAAAAAAACCTTCCCAAAGCAGTATTATCAGGATTAATCTGCTGCCTTGAAATAGTTGGATCTCTCTCCATTGGCCTCACGAGTCCTTCCTGCCCTGCCTGTATCTCCACGACCACCTTGTTGACATGAGCCTACCACTTAATCCTTGGAAGGAAACCTAACCCTTGGCCTCGGAGAGATGTCCCCAAGAGAGGGTAACCAGAGTGCAGCCGTGCAGGAGGTGAACCCCACCGGAGCCGGCGTTCAAACCTCCAGGCACTTGCTCCCATCAGACAATAAAGCAGCGAGCACAAGCGAGACGCTAATTTAACGGGAGGCTTGATTACACAGCGATAGGGCCCTGCTGGTTGTTTCCAACAGACCCCTTTAGAGTATCAGTATTTATTACACCCCATGTTATAAGGCATGGGGATTTGCTTCTGTAGGGCAGTTTGACTGTGCAATGAAACATAATGTTTCTTTTATTGCTCAATAAACACTGTTCTCTCTTTCACTGCCGCTCCAGCCCAGCTTTTTCAAGCCTGTTAAGCCTCTAACACAATAATCTTACAGCCCAGCAATGAGAGAGAGAGCAGATTCTAACCATTTTTGGTTAATTCTGAGGTCTCCTAGAGGTGAGATTAATGGCTAATTTGGTCTCTGGGACTTTTGCCATTACTACATAAGGTTGGATGTTTTTGGAAATGCTTTGGTCTTCTATATGACAGGGTTCAATGGCTTCTCCTCATCCTCCAGAAAGGGAGAAGAAACCTAGTCTCGGTCTGAAGGACATGGCTGTAGAGCATCTGGTATTTTGTTTTCCTGTCCGTGTATATCCATGTGTGGGTTTGCATCCCATGATTTAACGTGCCTGGTCTGGGCCAGGTGAAGTGCTGACAGGCAACCTACCGGCATCTTCCACACTTCTCTGCCAACAAACCCAAATCTTTTCCTGTGACATGCCCACCTCCGAGTTGTGCCCAACCTGGCCTTCTGCTCTGAGGAGACCAGTGTTTGTAGCATATTAATTGATAGTGTTATGAAGTGTTTGGCTGTCCAACAGCGGTCAAGAACAAGATTTTCCAGTGTTGACTTCCCCTCTGCATTAGTTAATGTTTGGAAACTCGGTACATCAACACGCCGGAGTCCTGCACCAGCCTCTCATCACCTTGTACAGCTCCTAATGTGCCAGACCATTATCCCTCATGCTGTAACGGGATACGGCCATCACAAATACACCTCCTTGCAATAATATTGTGGAGGGGTAGCATTTACAGCAGTGAAACTGAGCCATTTTAGACATTGGTTCTATAGGGAAGATGATTAAGGACTTATAAAAACCACTATATAAGCTTTGAGGGCATGACCAGACTCACAGACAAGGATGATGGTAATTATTAGAAACTTTTGCAGCTTGCTTAGTTTGGAACTGTGTTTTTCATTTCAGTTTCACATTTTACATGTAAAACTTTTTTATTTTCTTTAATTTTCAAAGAATCCTGGATCTTTGGGTTAGACTGTGCCAAAATCTTGCACGAGATTTGTGTTTAGCATGATTTATCATGAACGGTGACAGCAGAGTGTGCCCCTTGAAACCCTCCTGCAAGCAAGAGGCTCTTTCTCTGAAGTTCTCCTTCAAACATAACCTTTAGTTTTTTTCCTTCTACACTTGACCATTCTAATTCTCTGCCTCTTTATTTTTGCCATCTTAAATAATTACTCTTGATCACTATTTTTCATGTATTTGTAGATGACTTTAATGTCCCCATAGGTCAATGCTAACAGTGACTACAGTCATCAGTTTTAATCTTTTCTTCTTTTTCAGTCCCTGCAGCTATCTCAGCAGGAATCTTACCCATATGATTGTGTTTTGTGATGCCGTCCCTCTCTTCTGATGAGTGATAGGGGTTTTGTTTTAATTAAATACCAAAAGCATAATGAGGGAATTATTGTGCTGTCTGCAACAAATGTTGTGGCAATTTTCACACCTGCCATGATATCAGCAGCTTGTTCTTTCCCAGATGCTATCAGGATACTGGATTTCTCTTTAAATTAACATGCACTCATAATTATATACAACTCTCCTGTCATATTTAGCTGTTTTAAAGGATTTCTTTGGTTTTCTATACTTGAAAAAAAGTTCTGTTGGGGGGAAAAAAAATGCAGTCAGCATTCGGAAATAAGATTGAGAAGACAAGTTTCCAATAACATGTTTTCTGGCAAATGTAACATGATTTTAATTTAAAATAAAATTAATAATAAATTAAGAAACATTGGTTACTGTAGGACAAGTTTCTCTGCTCCTGTCTAAGATGATTTAGTTCTGTGTAGGAAATTTTGTCTTCAAACTGTGCAGGAGGCCTCACTCCTTTGATTGCTAAATATTCCAGTGCTTCTTTAGGGGCTGTTTGTTCTCATTTATTCTTCTTTGTAATTAGAAATAGTGATTAGAATCTCTTTATGGATCTTACTCAAAACTGACAGAGGTCAGCTGGAAGACTTACACTGAGTTTCCTGGGTTTGAGTGAGCCCAGAATACCCTCAAATTCTTCTTTTAGTTTCCAGGCAAGAGTAACATCTTTAGTCCAAGCCCCCAGCCACTTTTATACATAAATGCCATCTTCTGGACCCAACAGCAGCAGCATCACAAACACTCCTGCCCATAGCTCTTTCCTCTTCAAAGAGTCACGCATTTCTATTAAGCACTTTGTCCTGATTGCAAAGGGTTAAAAAATACACGTTTTAAAAATCATCCCTTTGAATCATGGCATGAGAGAGAGCTCAAATATTTTCTCAATGGAGAGTTAGTGGAATTTTCTATAGATCTAGGGTGAAAGAAAAGTCTTCAGAAAGTCTCAGAAGAAAGATCCTTTGAAATGGCCCGACTTCTGTTATGATAAGCAGTTCGATAAGCCCACCCATGGTAAAGTTATTAGGAATTCATATCATATGGATCCCATTAACCTAAACGTTTGCTTTTAAAGTAAACTTCTCGGTACATGACTACCACTAAGTCCAAGCACTTTAGGTTTGAGGATTGTGTTTTTACAAATGAATCTAGGGTTATCCAATCAATTAGCTGAATTCCCTGTGTAATTGTGCTTTAAATGAATCACCTGGTACTAATGAGACTGCTCACCCATTTGAAAAACAAAACAAAACAAAACAAAAAAATATCACTGCCTTTCAGGGAAATACTTTACAATCTGTGGCAAAACCATCACGTGGCATACAGCTAATCTTTGGCACTCACTGCCTTGGGATATAACCAAAGCAGGTAGATTTGGAAGATTAGGCAGAAGGATTTAGGTCATATGGAAGTCAAAATATCACTCAAGCTATTTTTAATTAATTATTACAACACCATCTGAAGTCATTATTGAGATCAAAGCCACATTATTTAGGTGATAACAAAAAAATAGGCTAAGACTAAGGTGGTAGCTTATTCTTCATGGGCAGGAAGCAGAGTGGTGCCATTGAGATGACAGATAGAAGAGGAGGAAGGAACTGAGGCTTGCTGAGGCCAAATGACTAGTGATGGCTATGTAGAAATTCAGCTTTTGAGCTTGGAAGTGAACCCAGTTATTTTAATCATCTTGCCTGCTACACGCTGTTGCACTTTGGAAGGGTTTAATACATAAGCTTCTGCCATGAAATAATTTATCTTTGTGCTATATTATTGAACAATTTAGACACATTATAGGTCTTATAGAGGCATTAAGGATTTCAGTCTAAATGGGCTATTTGTCTGTGCCAGTCAGGCAACACTTAGCTATCAGTGGTATAGTGAAGGATTTTATCATTACCTTATATTGTGTATCTAAATGAATTTAGTTGAGCAAAAAGAAAAAGAGGGGAAAAAAAAAAAAAAAGAAAAGGAAAGCAATTAAGGCCATGCTATAAACAGTGGAGTATGCAGGCAGGAGGCTGCAGCGAATTATATGGAGCATACTTCTCCCGACCACAACTTGATTGAAACAATTTACTGGATGTGTGCATTGAATGACAGCAGATCTGAATGACTGATGGGGGAGCACCATCAGCCATCCTTCCCCCCTCCCTCCCTCCCACCCAGCAAACACTTGATTCTCCTGTTGGGAAAGGGTCAATGCTTTGTTCCACTCCACTTTGTCCTGGTGCGAAGTGATGTAACACATCGGATCCAAAGGGGCCTCCCAATCAGATATTGAGCATATTGTTGAAATTATTGCATGGGCTATTTTTGGTTCATTCGGAGGTCAGTGGCCTTCTGTGAACAAGGAGTTATTAGATATTTCCCTGGACAAACAAAGAGATTACTCAGCAAAATAAAAGAAGGTGCTTAAAAGTTGGCAAACTAGAGAATATTGTTGTTCTACTTCAGAGAAAGTTCCGATGCATATAGCTGGGATTTCTGGCATGTAAAAAGAGTCTGAACATCTACCCAACTGTTTCCAGTGAAGTGGAAAAAAATGAGAAACATGCAAGAAGGACCTACTTTTGATCACCAAGGTGTTTTGATCTCATAAATTATGACTGAAATTAGGCATGGACTGGAAAATGTGAGTGTGTTTTCTCTCAGTCTGGGAGCTTCTTGTTTTGAGAGAAGGAGCACTGTTCCTCTACCTTCATCAAATACCTTTTTTTTTTTTTTCCACCTCTGCTTTCTAACAAGTAGGTTTCTCTTGCCATTTATCACAGGTGTCATGAGCATAGGATGGAGGAGCACCACATACCCCCCTTTCTTTCTCCTCTGGGACTTCCTCAGTCTAAAACTCAATCTTAGATCCAAAGAGACCTGAAAATGTTCCAGTCGAAGGAGCAGGTTGACCTGCAACCTAATCTCATCCCAACTGTCATAACACTATGTTAGCCATGCACAGCTAATAAATCATAATAATGCTAACTTAATGGACCAGGCTTTGACAGTGCCAGGATTAGAAGGGCATACAATAAACAAAGACTGTCTGAGTAGAGAGGTACAGTAGAGCAGTGAAAAATCACCCAATGATGCAACAAATCTTCTGCTGGTATTTCCATGGGCCTCTGCTACAGGCAGTGCTGGGGGGGGGCGGGGGGGAGGGGAGATCAGCTCCCTCCCTCTGTCTGTCTTCTCTTCTGCCAGACACTAAGACAAGGCATGAGAAGAAGATGTTTGGTGTAGGAGCTCAGCCTGGTGTAACGTGCAGCTGAAGAGACAGGATGAGCTGTCTGGAAGGGTAGGAGAGGAGGCTGGTAAATTATCTAGCCCCAAGCAGAGATTTCCTCCTCCAGCATCAGGATTGCTCACCGGCAAGGCTGGGAGTTCATGGCTTTGGAAGGGGGAGGGCAGTCCAGCCAGCCCTAAGCATGCTGCCACATTCAACTTAGACAGAGATAATGAATAAGGAGGGAAAATCACATCAGAAAAAGATGTCCATTTGTTAAAGGTTTCAAGATGTCTTACTGAATAGACATGTGCCCAAAGAATTGTCCCTGGAAATTCTGTAACTTATGAAGCAAAAAGTAGAAAAGCTGCAGAGAAACTTATTATCTTTTTACTAGAATGCTTTTTGGCACTGAACTGTGCATCTCTTGGATCCTGAGATGGATTTTAACATTGTTTTCTTAACCCTGTCATGGGGAAGAGGGTGGATTTTTCAACCTTTGTTAACGATGGACAAGCCTGAAGACTTTTGATAATTTACTTTACAATGGGTAAATAGCCAAAGTAACCTTATCTGAACTAGCCAGGATCACTGGATCTGAATAAAGAAGCTGAAAGTCTCATGAGAACAGGACTTCCTACAAGATTTCCATTATTTCCTCTTTCCAGTAGGAAAAGTGACATAAAGAGGATATCCTATCTTTCTGTATTTCACCACCTCTGCTTCTCCTCAGAGCTGGAACCAAGAAGCTGCAAAGTCATGTGAAACTAGAGATTGGGAATCATTTAACTGACCTTTTTGAAAAGATTATATGTGGCTGTAGGTTTATCTGCATAACTGCATAGTGATATAGAAACAACATGTCTTTGATGCCTTTCTCCTGTTAAGTGTATTAATTTCACTGGTGTTATTTCTTCACTTACATATTTTGTTAAGAGATGAATCATATCCCCCTTTATCCCTTATTCTTTAGCAATGTTTTTGCTGGTAGAACTGGAGCTTTCTTAGCAGAGGAGGAATCTTAACTCATATTGGAGTCACCCAGAGAGGCGAAAGGAGGATCTTAGGTTACAAGTTGAAAGAGTAACTTGTCAACTCAGAGGTACTAATCTTCAGCCTGAGTGAGCAAACTGTGGTTTCACTTTCAAACATGAACTTTCAGAATTGCTAAAAACATCCCTGCACTGCAAACCTTTGGATTTCCACAACAAAGATTACAACAGTACAAGAGTTCAGTTCTGCCTAACCTGACTGCTCATATGGAAACACACCATTTGTAAGAGCTCTGAGCTAAAAGAGTAGAGAACCTGACATGAGTAAAAAGTGTGCACCTCCAGGCAATAATGGGACCTTATGCTTTAAATTATGTGTATTCAGGAAAAAAAAAAAAAGGACAGGAAGAAAAAAACAAGGGAACAGAAGGGCCATGATCCATGCTGATGCCTGCATTTTTGTTATTAGTAGTGGCCCTGGCCCAGCCAGGAACGTATCACATGCAGAAATCAAAACTAACCATTGAGCAATACATTGGGGGGCTGGGGGTTGAAATCTCCATGTTTGGGTTTGCTCCAAGATGAGCAGAAGAGTGTTATCTGGATCCACCCACACTTCAGTGGCTTCAACAAAGTCTATTCAATGGGGTTTGCTTATGGTACATGCCAACGTGACTCAAAGCTCTTTGAAATGAGCAAATTTCACTGACTTCTTTGGTCTTTGGATCTTGCTCTTGAGAATATCTTTGACCTTTAAATAAACATGGGTATCTCCTCCAGTTCATGCAGGCAGTCACCATCAGTTTAAGGGCTGCAAATATTTGTAAACTACTCTGGTTCAGGCAAATTGGTAAATGTCTTTTGTCAGCTAATTCTTTGATTGTTTGTTTATTTGTGGAACTGCTGGAGGCTGAACCCTTGGATTGCCTCAGGATGGCTGCACTCCTGTAATATCTACCTCTTCCTAGGTCAAAACAGACATACAAATCAACTCTTACACATCTATGAGTGCTCTGTTTTCCTGAGTATTAGCTCCAGCATGGATGCAGAAAACCCTGATTTAGCTCCATGAAGATACAAATGGACTCCAGATGGGCTTATTAGCCCAGTACAGCTCTTTCTCTACCTGACAAGGCTCAGGCTGGACCCCAGTTAATAAATCCCAAAGGCCTGAACCTCTGCAGATGGGCATCTGCCCATCTCCTGTTGCTGTCTTATCTCTTCCATCTAATACCTGAGAACCTGGTGAGTTCATTGTCCAGCCTATGAGGTACTGAGTGAATTGAGTATGTGACCTATCTGTCATTGAGTTATAACCACTAGAAAAAAATATTTCTGTTTGAGTACTGGGTTGGTTTGGTTTTTTTTTTGCTTGTTTCTCAAACTTTTATTTATTTATTTATTTACTTGTTTGTTTGTTTATTTGTGTGTGTGTGTATGTGTGTGTGCATATACTATGTAACTGATGACTAAGAAATGGGAGAGGACACTGTGAATTAGGAATCATAAAAAGAAGGAGATGTAATTTAGTGACATTCTCTCCCTCCATAAATAAATCTTTTGTGGCTCTATCGATAGGTTATCCTGCTTCATCCTTGTACAAACACTCTGTCAAACACACATAATTTTGATTTTAAGCAATGCAGAATACTGGTTCTCATTTCCTAGAATGAGAGTCAGTGCAACTTAGCTCCTCACAGGTTTAAGACTCTGATGCTTGAAATCCATGTCCATGTGCTTTCCAGGCAACTGGGAAACTACTTTATGCAGATCCATTTACACAGTATCTCCTGAACCTTTGCAGCATTAGTCTTTTCAATTGTTGTCACTGGAAATTTATCCAAGCTATTAAATGAATCATTCCAATGTCGCTCCAATTCCTTGACTCCTGTTACTTAAGAGTCTGTCTCTTCAGACTGTCCTTCTTTCCTCACAATGTTTCGAATCAAAGTGAAATGAAGACTATCCTCCTGTTGACATTCTGATTTTGGTTGTGAAGAAGGATGTTTTTTCTGTGAGAGCTGGAGTTTCCGCAGGCAGCTCACTGAGCTTTTTTATTCCCCAAACATTTCAAAGCCTTCACTGTCCTGTGGCTTCACGTCATTTGGGCTTCTTTAGAGCCTGACAAAAGTGTGGAGGAAAACCCCCTTGAGCACTGGATGTTATAACCTTCTTCAGAGGAGTGGCCAACCACCTCAGCCTCCCCATGCTTGCCTGCCAGACCACGCAACCCTAAGATGCTAAAATATGTTCTTTCCTGGCAGAGCTTGAGAACGGCCAATTTAGTGGGAGAAGGAAGTTGGCAGAGCTCTGTCTGCAGAAGACTTTGAAATATTATGATTTTTATCAGAAATGACAACAACAAAAAGAGCACAAGCCAAGTGTGCTCCAAAAGCTATGCTTGTCTCCTGCCTCCCTCTCTCTACTCTCACCAACGTCATGGAGAGAATTTCCTTAAGTTTTCTCCAGGAGACAAGCAAGAGTCTGTATAGAAGAGGTTGACTCAGTTACTGCAAACTTCTTGGGTCCTTATGTCTCTAAGGGACAATGTGTGTTTTGAGTAAATTATTGACAAAGCAAAAGTGTGACTCTTCTGAGGGCATTTAAGTGCATGAGGCTACATTCTTTCTTGCAGAGCTGGTGAAAGTAAACAACATTATTATAGATTTTGGTCATGCCCTGGCATCAGTAAGTATAGTTTCTGTGTTTGCCATATGCTCGCGTTGAACTGGAACAGCGATGCATACACAGGGAAATTGTTTAAAGAGACAGTTCAACCTCAGCACTCACTGTCAAAATTACGATGTACACGATTCATTCTCCTAACCACAAAAGTTTTTGTTTGTCAAGTGAAATAATATGTAATTCGGTATATCATTTAGGAAAGTTTTTCTCTTTCTTTCTTTCTTTCTTTCTTTCTTTCTTTCTTTCTTTCTTTCTTTCTTTCTTTCTTTCTTTCTTTCT
>JAOEGS010012000.1:0-40803 GCA_025447755.1 Corythornis vintsioides | reverse complement strand
TCTTTCTTTCTTTCTTTCTTTCTTTCTTTCTTTCTTTCTTTCTTTCTTTCTTTCTTTTCTTTTCTTTTCTTTCTTTTTTTTTCTTTCCTTTTTTTTTTTTTTTCATATATCCCACTGCAGGCCTGGAAACTACAGCATGGGATTAGCAGATAGCATCCTGCAGCTCCCTGGGACAACAGCAACTCGACATGAGATAGGAGACAGAGGAGACATAAGCCAAGACTTTAAACTGTGATTGCAGAAGGCGGCTTGCTGAGCCAAATAAAGAGAAGAGGGAAAATTGACACCCCACAAGACATGGACAATTGTTGCCACCGGCTGGGAGGCCTTAAATTACAAACCCATTTTGTATATCCAAACGCTTACACTTTCTATTTATATATCCCACTTCTTCTGTGCACCAAAAGTTGGATTTGGCAAATGCAGCTATTCCCTGCAGGCATATGGGTGAGGTTTTCTGCAGAGAAAATAAACTTGATTGTTGAAAACCTGTGTTTGCAATTACTCCAAGTTTCAATATTCTGAGGTCAAAACAGATCCTTTAAAAAATCATAATGCTTTGAAACAGATTCATTTTCTTTCTGCAATGGTTATTGGATTAAAATGAAATATTGAAACATTTTTGGTAAGCAAGTCATAGCAAAACCTTTCAATAGAAATTACGAAAATATGGAAAGAAAGGAAGAAAGAAACTATACAAAGTCAAGAGCTTGAGACAATGTTTTTTGGGTTAAAGAAGACCATTTCTGTTAAAAATCATTAATTCTGGAAATGAAACCCAGCTACATTAATCAGCTCATCTACATTGAACAGGCCAAACCAGGTTTCCAGTACATCTTTTGGGAGATTATTCTATGGTCTAAGAGTTCTTTGCTTGGCAAAGGAGCAGGTATAAATAGCAAGATAATTTTTTTTCAGGGACTGGATGAGAATCTTAGTTCATAAATATTGTCACAGAAAATGGTGTGACTGTCTTTGAACAAAAAGTCAGATTTTGAGAGTGTTTAATGCACCTTAATTTCCTCAGGAGTATGGAATCCAGGCTAGCATTTCAAAATAAATGAAAGGTCCCAGTCAGGACTAAGCTAAGGAGGTTTCAGATGTTGGGAATAATTCTTAAATTCTAAAGCAGTCTTTCAAAGGGACAAACTATTTTTAATAATCTCTTTACTATTTATATTTCAACAACATCTCTAGAGCTTATCAGCGCAGCTTCCACCTTGGACAACCAGCTTGAGGTGACTTTTTGTCCTTCCAGTAAAAAGTAAGAAATCAGAACTTTAGTAATAGGAATAAAAAACCAGATCCACAAAAAGAATCCCTCTGAAGTAATTATTTAGGTCCTTGAGGCATACTAGGGCAGTGCAAAAGAGCTTCAATAAGACTACGAGCCACAGCCTTTCTCCTCCACCTCAGTCTAGAGCTACATCTGGCATTTCACCCTTGTAAGAAAACAGTGAGGGGCTTGTTCCAAGGAAGGTGCAAGGAAGGTAGAGAGAGCCCGCTCTGCATGCTCTTTGCCTTGAAATATTCCTTCACTGCATGCCCACTTGAAGGCCCCTTTATGCTAAGGAAACTTAGTGTAAATAGGAATCAGGCTCAAAGAGCCTGGAAAGCCATAGCACGAGAGTTCAAACCTTTGCAGTTCAAACTATTGCAGATCAGAGCAGCCCTAAACCTCCACCCAGATTTCACCACCACCCCCGCGCTGTGCAAAGTTGCTGTGTGCTCATTAGGTCTGGCTGATGATCTCTGCTAATTACCTTATGCTTGGGGCTGTCATGTTATGGACAGTGAGGATAGCAAGAGTATTATTTTGGAGGAGAGGAGGGGGTGTCTTTTAGGTCTCTTTAATTTCTTGGAAAAAAAATCCTGCATCTTTTTTTTTTAACCTTAAAGTGTTACTTGTAAATGAAGGACAGAATTTAATTTCAGATAGTGTTACTCCACCTTGTGCAAGTGATTTCTCTTGACACTGCACTGACTACCCATGCACAAAAAGCCCTTTATGACTTACACGCCAAAGAGCCTGAAGTATTTTTTGCCTCTCCAAAAATGACATTTCATTCCCCCCCCCCCATTTTTTTTTTTTTATCACCTGAACACTGGTCTTAAAACCACAGCACGCAAAGGCCCCATGTGAAGTAGGGAAAGGCATTCAGCATCTGCTTATATCCCCAAACTGAAGCACCAGTGTGCCTAAAAAAGCTTGTATTTAAAGGCATTGCAGCTGCATCAGCTCATATTTCATCCAGCCACCAATTTCCTTTTCCCCCTGACAAACAGGCCTCAGAAAGAACCCAGGCCAGAAATTCTCCACGTTAGCGAAACATTTCCTCTTTCCCGTTCTCCCTTCCATTAACATTATTACGCTGCTCCTGGGAAAAGATGACTTTTCCAATCCAGGCAGCATATTTCTCTCTTTTCTTTTCTGTCTGTTTTTCTCCCTCTCTGGACTAGTGGCAAAGAACTGGGGTGGAGATAACAGGGAGAGGAGGAATATGGGGGTAAAAGCATATATAGTGTTTCTTCAGGAAGGAGACCTCAAAATTTGCCTCCCTTTTACCATGCAAATATAGAGGGCAGCAGCTCCTGACTCTTCCCTCTTCTGAGAGTGGGATACAAAGAGGAAGAAAAACACAATGTTGGTGACAGCGTCCAGCGAGGGTCAGGTGCTCCCTCTGGGATCAAGAGCTGCTGAAAGCCCATTTGACTGAGCCAGGGGTTAAACTCATCCCAGACCTAACTGCAGCTAAATCTACCTACATCTAGCTCATAAGTCAATATTTGCAGCCCTTGGGATATTATGTCTTTTTCTAGGCATGCAAGCAGCCTGGTTTTGTACAGTCTGCCTTGACTGAAGGTCTCCATCCTCCCATCTTGCAGACCAAAACCATAGCAGCTTTAACTCACACATCTTTACTGCCTGACATTTATCATGACCGTAGCAAATACGTTCAACCTACACAAGACCAAAACCAGACCCGATACAAACATGAGTGATTGTACTGGCTATCAGGAGAGTTGCGTTCATATCAAGACTGATTTTACCATGAGAATGTTCACTTCATCCTGCTTTTATTTTTCTTCTCTTTTAAGAACTAGAAGGTAAAGTCCCTGAGGACAGAAAACATCTCACTGAAATTAGTAGCAAAGGACAACCAGGTCGTAATTCCTCGCCGCAGAGCAAGCGTGTCATGACTGAGCCATAAACTTTCTGCTATGCCTGTAAAAAAAGAGAACAGCAGCATCTGCTCACTCCAAAATACCCTCTGGCACCATTTTAAAGTCACTTTAATTCTAAGGTAACTAACTCGGAAAATCCATTCCTGAGGATTTGTTTCTTTATCATTTTACCCAAAAGTCCTAAAATACTTTGGGTTCGTCATGGTTGGTTTTCCAAGAAGTCAACCCAAAGAGCAGGTAACTTTTCTGAAAACGTGGGTTGTAAAGGGAGCAGTTTTCCAGTACAGAATAGGCTTAACAGAAAATGTACTGCAGGTGTTAGTTGTTTAATTATGTACTAGAGCTGAATGAGGTATTTTTGATTAATTAGATTTTACATATTATTTCAGCTTTTTTTGTTTTTTTCTCTAAGTACAAAAAATGGCTGTGGAAATGGTTGAAAGAAATAAAGTTTTAACAAGCCCAGAAATGTCTCATTTCAAAAGATCAAACAGAAGATGTACCTCCTCTTGTTCTAGCCCACATTGACTTGGTAATTTTGTTCCAAAAAAACCCTCCTAAATTTCCATTTACAGTGAGAAAACGCAAGAATCACATCAAGCCATACCCCTGAACTTTTCCTTCTGAGATGGTTGAAAGGGACAGTTTCTCTACTTGCTCTTTGTTCCCACTACCACCACACACCCCCCCCCCCAACCCCCCGATGCTGTTGTTGCCGTTGTTTTCTTACTTGGTTTTCTGCTTTAGCTTTTCACTCAGCTTTGTTCAGACAGACATTCCCTTGTGAATAGTTTTAGTTTCAACAAATTGCCATTCTGTGACACCCCGCCAAATAAGTACCTTGGAAAATTCCCAACCACCTCTAGTCTGTACACTGGAACACATTTCATTCCCAAATCCTGGATCAAACCATCTGTGGGTGTAGCTCCCTTGACTCCAGGGCATCTCCTCTGCAAGGGAGGTTGGACCCACATGATGGGGAGGCAATTTGTATCAGAGGAGTGCAATCGTGGTGGAGGTGAGATGCAGACTCAGTTTAAAGCAGGGGAGGGTGTTGTTCAGCACTTTTGACAAGAGAAGAGTAATGATGTTGTGTCTGGTTTTGATTTAGAGCTAGCTGTAATGCCACATTTAAAAAAAATAGAAAATCCTGTTTTGTAGGGCTTGAGAAGCTGAACTTTCTGTATTTGAAGGTTAAATACAAGCAATACTATTAACTTGATGGCTTTATCACATTCAAATAGATAATCTTGTTCTATTTAACAATATTTGCAGAAATGCAAATTTACTAATTTTTAAAAGAAAAAGTATTGATAATGGCAACTTTTTGTAAAAAAAAAAAATTATTATTTTCCAGAAAGGAGATTTTTTTCAATGATAGCATGCTTATAGTCAAAAAGATAAGGTGAACTGAATATATTTTTTCACTAGGTGTAAAATTAAATCGATAATTAAAGTGTGTAATGAGAAGCGAAAGATTTAGGTGCAGATTGACTCATTAAGACAACATGGGTTAATACCTTAGTTGCATATTATGCATCTCTTGATGACTGATTCTACTGAGACCCCTGAACGTGATCCTGGACTTACTCTTTTTCTCTTTATATTTACCCTGGAACAGCTTACACAAAAATTTTGAACCATGTTTTGACTGATTCTTGTTTTTATTTTTTCATCTTACCTCACATGGTTACTATGACCTGTAAGAATAATCAAAATAATACAACCAATGTTAAAGCTGCTCCTGGAGAGGCTTTACATCAGCAGTCCACCAATGTCAAAATACCATTCTTAGCAGCCCTCTTTCCCTGTCACGTGGTTAAAGATTTTTGTTTCATGCCTTTCTAGTTAGAGATGTCTTGTTTGAGAATTTTATTTCGTGCATGTCATAGAACAAGTATGTTTTTTATGACATTTATGAATGTGACCAGTCTGGGAACATGCTGTCTGTCTGGTCGGGCTTAAGCCAAAATTGAAGTCATTGTAACTAGAATTTCCAATTTTGGTGATAGCTGATACATCAGCTGGGGTCAATAACTTGGCAAAGTCATCTTTTATAGTATGCAAAGGTAACTTGTCTTCTGCCTTAAAGGAATTGTCAGGGCAAGGTTTTCATTATCTGAGATATTAATCAGAATCTTTCTACCTTCCCCTGCCTCTCCTTTTCATTAAGCTAGTCCTATAAAATTTATATTAACTGTAGTGTTGAACCAAAAAAAGTGAATCTTCATTCTGAGTGCCTGTCACTAGTTCTGTCCTGAAGTGCAAGAATCAAGCCCGCAGCATCAAAACATCAAAGAATTACAGCTTTCTGTTGTATTAAGGCTGCCTGTCTTATTTCAGCTACTCTAACACTGAAACACATGATTGAGAGCTGTTAACTCCCAACGATATGCTCCTGGCAAGCAGACTTGAGGTTTTTTTAATATTTTATTTTAATTATTTTTAGTTTATAGCTCAGCAATTCGCCTGACCCAGGGGAACACTTAAACTAAATTTGATAGATGTCAAGTTGGAAAAAAATAAAGACAGCAGTGTTCTTTCTCCCTGCAAGTACAAATGTTTGCTGGAGACTTTTCTGACAGTATTAAGCGTAGCAAAGACCTGGGGAGAGCAGAGAGGGACGTCGTACCTCTTCGCTGAGGTCACTTTGGCTGATGTTCTCCAGAACCTGGAAGGGGAGGAGAACTAAGACACCTACCAGTAGCAATTGCTCCTAACTCCAAATGCAGTGGATTTAATTTTTTTTTTTCCTTTTTTTCTTTCCCTTTTTCCTGAATCTTGATCTGTCTTGAAGAGCTAAAAAGAGAGGGTTTGCTTTTTCAGCTGACATTTGGAGCTGTGGAGACCTGTGAGCTGCCCCATAGATGGGCTGAAAAACCCCCAAAGAAAACAAAAAAAAGCCCCAACAAACCGGAGCTTAACGAGCTGCGAAGAAGCAAGGAAATGCTCCAGGAAACTATGCAAAAGCCTGGGTCTAACAGTCTACCTGAAAAACAAATATCAGAAGCATCAAAAAAAAATTAAAGAAAACCAACTGTATGTACTGCTTTCTAGTCTTTTTTTTTTTTTCTTGTAGGCCAGGATATGCGCAGATACAATAAAATACACTGATGCAATTGGTGAGAAAGAGAGAAAAACATCTTCATGAGGTTCTATAGAAATTGTTCAGAGGGGAAAAATGTTTCCTATCTCCAGTATAATATGCCAGCTAGCTGCATCAGAGAACAGGAATGGTCTTTCCAGTCTTTTATCATTAGATCACTGGCTCAAATCTCCTAGGGATTTAATTCAAAAACTCAGTGAAATCAGTGGGAGTCTTATTACTCTGAATCAATACCCAGGTTTGTAATGCGAAAAGACTAAGAGAAATTCCTTGAAAAATAAATTAGGAATTTTCATATATTATTTTGAAAATATTAAGAGTTTGCTTTCAACTGGGATAGGGGGGGAAAATTTCATAATGGTGCAATCTTTTCATATTTCTTTTCAATATATTTGGTTTTGGGTGATCTTTACTCCTGTAGATTTCTTCCTTACATTTCATTACTGGAAAAGAAAGGGAGGCATGGGCGGGAATGAATAACCCCCACATAACAAAAAATAAATTTTGGGTTGAAGGTTGAAAGGCACCCTTTTTTGCTGCTTTTCTTCTTATAATGAAAACCAACATTAGAATTATCTATAGGAGTGGCTTTTTTTTTTTTTCCAATGTAAGAAACGTCTGAATAGAAATGCTGCAGAAATTGATGTATGAAGCCATTTCATGATTTGAATGAATTTGCTTGATTCTGACCTGATTTGGTGAATTTTTTGAGTGAAATATTTCTGCCAGAGGGTTTGTCCACAGCACAAAGCTCAACATCAAAATGCCCTGAATCCTGCATCTTTCTAAGCATAAAACCTGAGCTACATTATCCTCCTGGAGGTGTTCTTTCCATTGTGGGAGCCAAGGATGGTACTACACTGGCTCATGATTTAGAGGGTCTTGTTTTAGAGGTTGGGTTTTCTATTTTTTTTTTTTATCTACTTTCCAGTCTTATTAATTTTAAGGTAAACTCTTTATTGAAAGGACAAATATTTTTATAACACATAGAAGAGCATATACCTAAAGTGAAAGACAAGCTGATTCATTTCTGTAACCATAGAGGACAAGAGTGTTCCCTCCACACTTTTCTTCCCAGCTTTCAGACAACACTCACACATATGTATATTTACAATACTTGGTAACAGGAAAAAAAAAAAATAAAAAAAAAATGAATGGAGGTCATCTGAATTATTTCATAATCAGGCAGGTAAAGTGGCTTAGCAGATTATGAAACCACAGTGCTGCCAAATTGTTCCACGGTGATAATTATTTGCTTCTGTTCTTTAATTCTGGGTGGGCAACACTGCTTTTCCTCTGTCCACTGGAAAAAAAAGCAGGATGGCTCTCCCTATGGTTTTTGGCTTAACTGCACACATCTGGGTTTCATATCAAAAGAAATAAATATCAGACCTAATTAATCCTCAGAGGCTGCTGGGTACTGACTCCTGAGCAACACAGACTTTAATTACAGCTTCAACCAGGCATGGTGATGGAGTCAGTTGCAGAAGTCTGACTGTTGATTTAATGCAGTATATCATGTCTAAAAGTATCTGGAACAACACTGATTTACATCAGCTGAATATTTGGCTCATTTGAGACTCTCTTGGGAAGGAGAGGGGGATACCTATATATATACATTCACCCTAATTTGCTCAGATGTGGTATGTAGCAAACTCTATTACAAAATGCTTATGAAATCCAGGGAACTTTTTATAAATGCAATTTAGTGAGATTAAAATGTTCAAATTATTTCATTTGGGATTAAAAAAATAGCAATTACAAATATAATATGATTATATAATCTCTCAAGAAATTCAAACTACTCTGTTTACTCATCCTTTACAAAAGATTATTTAAAACTGATAACATGTAATGATTCTTCCAGAACATATATTTCAGTCCTATACTTCAGACAAATGAGTATCTAAATGGCAATATTCTGATTAGTTTTACATCTTTTCTAATTCAGCTAATTTAAAGAGAGGCTTGAGGGATTTAGTTGAACAGCGATAAAACTTGTCAGAAATGGGGTCTGCTATATGTTTTACAATTCAAAAACTGTCTCGTCTCTCTTTTACTTCCATTTATTTGTTTATTTATTTACTTATTCATTTTAAAGACTTGAAAGTTGTTTCAGTTGCAAATATATGAGTGAATTCAGAGTGAATGAAAGTAAAGAGACTGTTATCACTGGCCTTGGTACAACCAGGCTTTGTGAGAAGTTTCCCTCCCTGCACCTCCCGTCTAGCTTGCAGTAACCCTTGTTATTCTAGTCCTAGATTTATCTAGAGAAGGGCTTGCCAATGGTACCAAATCATGTGGTCAGTTCTTGTAATGAGGGCTAATGAGACCACCATACTTATTTTCTCTTCCAACCAGAGCCTGAACTGGAACCAGCATCCCCAGAGGTTTAAAGCTGGTTGTATAAATCCCCTGTGAAAGTCATGCTGCCTCCCTGCTAGGGCATTTGAAGTCATACCCAGAAATCTAGGCTGGTTTTGTTGTGCTTGTTTACATGACTATCCATCTATTACAGGATATTATTTTTCCAATGGAGAATATTTCAAGTATTTCCAATGAAGATTATTTTTGTCCTTCCTTTTTTATTTGTATTATTAAAAATTAAAAAATAAATAAATGCATACCACAAAAAAATAATCGAAGGTAATGTAAGAAAAACAGGGAAAACTGAGAATTTAAAGGTGAAGCTGATGTTGGTACTTACACCACTACCTGATGGCACTGCTTGATGCACAGATCTCAGGTCAAAATCTTGAATTACATTCAACATTTTCTAAAATTCCTTGCATGTGCCTTAGTATCACGCTCTTTTATGATGATGAATCAAGAGAATCCTATAAATAAATAAAATAAATGTAATTAATGTTGGTGTACAGTCTTGTTTTCTGAAATTATTCCCCTAACACTAAAGAAGAGGTGTAAAGGTAGGAAAACAATGGCATAAAGCACTGTCTCTGTCTTCCAGAATTGCTGCTTTCTGAAGTCTGAACGTGGTCTGAAAGTGGACAACATAAGATCTGCCACTCTGATTTAAGTTTTATAACCCTTTCAATAAAAAGATTTAAAATCACAATTAACTAAATTATAGTACTTGCTGCGCTGGGGCTACCAAAACCCTTGTGACAGAAAAATGATGGCTGCAGATAGGTCATTACCAGGAAGCTCAAGAATGCCATCAGTCCTCTATCAGTACTTCTGGGCTGATAAGACTCTCTTTGGACCTTTAAGACAAGTTCCTCTTACCCTGATACCTTCAGGTGGTCACTGGCAAGCTCCTGTTCTTCGCATCTCTCTGTAGACTGTTTCTCTCTCATTTTTCTCATGTGCTTTAGCAGCTCTGGAGACAGGAGACTGTGGCCTCATCAGCTGTGCTCTTCTCCATTGAGAGTGGATCTTCTACCAACAAAGACCAAGGGAAACTTTTTAATATGAGTGTGAAAGAATGAATAACTGTAACTTGGATTCTTTGTATATCTATGTTACAACAATATCTGAACACTGCAGTGCTTCTAAATGTGTTTTTGTCTACCAAGCAAGATTAATTGACCCTACAGGTGGAGAACTGGGACACTAGAAGGCAACAGAAAAGTAATTCAGATTAAATATATGCTTGTAAAAAAATTATCAATACAGGGCACAAATACTACTGCTTGTGGACCTGCCCTCTAAATACCTTGTTTGGTCACCTCCCCAAAAAAACCCTCCAAATAATTCCACAGTCAGAAAGCATGTTTTAAAATGTTTTCAACACTGTGTTTTAATTGCAAATTTCTCCTTTCTCTTACCCAGATGCCATTATGAAGAGCTACTCCATGTCGTTCACAGGCTGGTATACAAGGAAGAACAAGCGGCACAAATAAAGTCACAGAAACTTGGTCATGAACTTGCCTACCTTCAAAATTAATTTTGACCCTCCGGTTATATTTTCTGCTATATAAATGACACCAAAAGAAGAGAGGAAAGTTTTGAGCAGTTGCATGTAATAAAGCAACAATACAAGTTTGGCTTACATAGGGAAAAGTTATGTCTGATGCAGCAAAATGTTCATTAGAGACTTTGCATTTCTCAGAGTTGCTTAAATAGCAGAAAACCCATCTGATTAGGCACTTTGGAAATAATAATAATAATTTTTAAAAATCTTGTTTGTTAGAATAGTCTTTAGATGCCAAATTAAGGATTTATGGACACAAATAAATAGCTGGCGGCGTCCTCGGAACAAACTATTTTTCATTGTGCAATTAATTTTGCTGAGATTGCTATTTAAAATGTGAATGAATTTGTCTTCTGGTTTACAATGGTGAAGGCAGCACCAGAAACATTTGCAGGGATGTAATTTTGGCAAAGGGAAAACCTGGGATGTGAGAGGCTGGTTGAATACCCTGCACCCTTGGAACCAGTCTAGTGGCACTGAAAGTGCTTGATTCTGCCAGCAGACGTGACCGTCGGTCCAATTTCATCCTGTTTATTCAGCTAGCAAATATGTAGCTAAGGTGGGACTGACTGTGATCTAATTCTTCTGAGAGAGACTTGCAAAATTCTTGCCAAAAGAAGCAACAAGAGGCATTGTTATCATTAAGAGCCTGTACGTCCTTTGTCAGTCACACAAAGACCTTCTTGAGTGAACGTATGAACCAGGTGGACTCTTCCCCCATGGTCCCATTTTAACAAGACTCAGGCATGTATCTGAGCTCAAAGGGATGTTTAACCATTTGCTTGAAGTTAAACATGTGATTCAATAGTTTTCTGCATGAAGATAGCTTGCTGAATTAGAGGTCAGGCTGCACTTCCAGTGTGTATCTGGAGAAATTATTCAGGACATTAATTGATAACTATTTTGTGACTTGCGGTCAAGGATTGCAGCTGAGGTAAGTCAGCATTGCTCCATTGGTTTTGAGGATGGAGAATTTGGCTCAGTCTTCCAACTAGTTTATCCACCAGGGATAATTAAAAACAAAATGGCAAAGCTGTTGGATCTCCCATGTGTGACTGTGCAGTTGCTTTAGATTATGCCATGTTACCATAGGGACTTTTCTATCTCATAACACAACTGCATATTAAGGTTTAGAACAGATAGTCTTTCACATTTTTTTTTGTTTTATCCGTATAGAAATTCATCTCTACCAGATGTAATTTAAAAAGTGGAGGAAGGTTTCATGGTTATTGGTTACATCATCCAAATCTACTTGAGAAACAGTTCATGAACGTCAGAGTTTGGCACACATTTGGAAAATCTCATATCCCTTTGGCGGAGGAAGATGATGAGAAATATTCAGTGGTCAGATCTGCAAAGATGTTGAACTTCTGCAGCTCTTCACATTTCCATAGCAGTGTTCCAAAGTTTGACATGGCTGAGAATCTGTTCGTTATCATCTATGTGTTTCTTTTATGACTCCTTTAGAAAAAAAAATGAGCCTCTGTAAAACCCATCTTTCAGAGAAGAAAATACAGCAAAGTCTGCCTGAACCCTTTAGGAGTACACACAATTTAAATCCATACTCTTGCCAGCCTATATGTACTGACAGCCCCAAGAGCTGCCTGACTTCACAGACTGTTCCTCTCTGAAACTTGCAGGTCTTTCTACTCTCTTGCTTATAAAGCTATTTCTTAAGTGTGTAGTTTTAGGAGAAAAAATAAGAATTTGTTAGGAGAAAAATTAAGAATTTGTGCTGTGAGCTTAATTTCTTGTCCAGTAGATTTGTATATGATTTCTGCAGCATAGGATATTAAACCAAATTTCTGCCTCTAACTATTTTTATAAAACATGTAGGAAGTTAATATTTTGGGAGACTTTGGCTCATTGATCAAATTTGACATATGGACACATAGATACAACACAGGCACGATGATTGCATAAGCCTTAAATCCCTATGGAGAGCAGCTAAAAAACACTTTGCAAGGAGCAGACTCACTTAATTTACAAGCAGTCACAGAATTGCAGGTGGGATTTCAAATGTACTGTGTAGCTTTGGCGTTGGTCAGGAGTGGTTTGTCTGTATAAATGAAAAACAAAATAAACCTAAAAAAAAATGTGTGAAATGGGAAAATTTGAGCTTTCAGTAGTTTATAACTAGGTCAGAAGATGATGTTTCTACACATCTAATCTGCCTGTTTAGTATCTTGTATATTCCTATTTCTCTGGGACATATATTCTGAAAAAAAACAACCAATCATTTTTAAAACATCCACTGATAATGTTGCCTTTTCATATTTCAGGTTTAGGGGTTTTTTTTAAATCATAATCTATTCTTTCTTTTCTATTATGACTTGATTATAAATATGGCATTTTGGCGATAGGTGACAGAACCACTCTGGGCCAGATGTGCTGGCTGGCTATGAAGGGCTTGGCCATAGGATGTTAGTGGTTTAAAGTAACAGGAAACCTGAGGAATATCATAAATCAGGCTTTTCTGACTAGGTTTTTTGTACGGAGTATAACAAAATGTATTGAATAACTTAAGTATGTGTGAGCCTCCTGCCTACCAAATTACCGGGGTCTGCCAGTGGAAAGCACACTAATTTGATGTTGGCCCCAAACAGAAAATTGTTACATGAAAATTAGGCTTCAGCATTTTAAAAAAAAATCAACTTGGAGTTCAGTGTTAACAGGAGCCTAAGGATTTAGCTAACTGTAATGCAAATAAAGAAAGACAAAATTCCTGACTTTCTAAGCCCCAGTCCTGAGAAAAGATTTCTACTCCTGGATCCCAACACAGCCTGAGGGACAAAGTATGTACCAAAGGGTGGGTTTTCTTTCTTTTCTCTCTACTGCTGTGGATTTCACAAGGTCAGAGGTTGACATTTTGTACTTTTCCACACTTCTATTGACGTCTATTAACAATAAACAGAAGGTACTGGGCCAAAGTCATTGAATCCATGACAAAATGGTTTAAAATATTAAGCCTCCAGCATGCAAGGACATCAGAAAGGGCTGAGCTCAGAGGTCCTCTCACCTGGTGTTCTGGTTCTGCCCTGGCCAGTTCAGAGCACTTAAGGAGAGGTATGAGAACCAAATCTGAGCTGTTCCCCATCAGTGAGCTGTTTCCAACACTGACTGATGCCAACAATCACATTTCAGTGATACCCCTGGAGATAAACCTGCCTATGGCTGTGCAGCTCCTGGTTCTAACCAGCTAAAAATTAGTTATTGCAAATTAGTTCATCCAGGGCCTTAATTAGAAGACTATCTATTTTTATTATCCAATTAAAGGTCTTGAAAGGTTGCCTGTTCTCTCCCAGCTCTTCTCTACTCCAGTTAAATAAAGGAAGTTTAAGAAGACAAATGCCTTTTTTTCCATGTCATGACCATTCTTTTTTTTTTTGGAAGAAGTAATTTTAATCTTCCTTCAACCTCTTCCTTCAGACCCTTTTGTGGAGACAGTCATGACATGCTAATGTATTTTTGTTCCCTGAAGTATGGATCCCACATCAGTGCCTTAGCATCTACACCTTCTCAGTTGCCCATGTTTTTCCCTTTCAGAAACCACTGCAAACTCACTTTTAAACTTATTAATAGCCTTACAGTGGATTGGCCCAGGTTTTACTATTTTGTCCATACTCTAGATGTTTTCTGGTCAATCTGAGACTCTTTTTCCTGCCCTTCCTTTCTCCATGGTGTCACTAGATGGTACACATGGGCATGGACCTCCTCCTGTACCAGCTCCTTATGGTTGTGAGAGGAGTTAATACACTAAATATTAAAGAGTGCTCCTACTTGAATTATGGCCCTAGTTCTGGGCCATAATTCTTATGCTTTTTTTTTTTTTTTTAATATATATTTTGCTTTCTGGCAGAGATAGAGGGAGAGAGCGTGGTGTGCAGCGCGCAGCGTTTCCCAGACTGTGTAGCTTGGCACCAGATAATAATTTCTTCGGAGTTCAAAACCTGTCAGGATGCTCTCTCAAAACCCATTCGCATTTAAGACGTGTAACACTAAAATGTCACTTTTGGAGCCCAAATTGGAGTGCCTTCAGCTTTCTGATTGGCAGAAAACTGATGGTTAAGCTCCAGAGAATTTCTACTACAGCTGTAAACTTTCAAAAATACTTTGTACTGCTAAAACTATAGAGTGTGGTTTAAATGAACAATATGCCCTCTTCATACCTCATCACTAGAAAGAACATGGTTTCGGCTTCAGCATGAACAACCCCTGGTTTGATTTTTAAACTTCTTTTTTTTCACCTACACAAAACAGGTTAAGCAGTTTTTAGCTCAGTTTCTACCTGTCACACAAAAAGGACTATACTCCACACATCTCCAGGAAGAGGATGAGACGGTACAGATGCTTGTGCAGATGTTTGGATCCTGTTCTCTTAATGCTCTATGCAGGACAAATTTAACCTCCTTATATGCCTTACAGAAGACTAGATCACGACCCTATTCCATCCCTGGGATCTTGGAGGAAGCCAAGTCTCTAGCTAATATGTTTATGTGACATTCTGAGTTTGGCTCTCCTCCGCCCATGTGGGCCAAATCCTAATATGACCCAGTGCTCTCTCACATCAACTGGAGTTTTGCCTGAATAAAGTATAAGTTAAAACTGAGCAATGCATCTGGGTTTCGGGCCAGCAATTCCATTTCACAAAACCTCATTGTATTGTAAAAAGAGCCATCGGCTTCAACCCACTGCAGGGTTGTTGCTTTTTGGGTTTTGGGGGTTTTGGTTATTTTTTGGTGATGAGTCTTTAAAATATGAAATAGGAGAAGGCAGGTCTTTTCCTCGCATTCCTGGGGCTACACCCTTCCCTGAACAAACCTATGCTCAGCAGGACCTGAATCCTCCCCAAAACATTTATGTCTGCAGGGGCCAGAGCTGGTTGGCATCTTAACCTATTGCAGTCAATGGAAAAATATTTCATGAGGTTGTCAGGGGTTGGGTCAGGTCCTATCCTATTTATTTATAAATACCCCCCAACTTTTATTCCAGTCTTATTTGAAAGTTTACTCTGATGTTCTCTCACTGCACTTCATTCAAACACAAGAAATTATTAATGGGTTTATAGGAACAGTCCTGACAAGCAATATAGGAAGAGCTAAAGAGTCCTGGAGAAGGAGGTGAGAGCTCTCCAGCTGAAGAAAGGCTACTGGAAAATATGCAGGTTTGGGGAAAAGCCTCAAGCTTTTCCTGGTGAGGGCTGCCTGCCTTGGGTTTACCTATTGCTTTCACAGTGTCCACATTTGTACAGTCAGTTCTGGCTATATATCTCATGTTTCTGCATGCCGAGGCTCTCTGGACAGCTATGGCTGCTGTGGGATGTCTGGGCTGTCTTTGGCAGGTAACTGCGAGGAAATTTTCTGGAGGACTCTCTGCCCCTTGCACAATACAACAAGCCCAGTCCAAATAAGCAGACTCCACACTTGAACCCACTGGCTGGGTGAACTGCTTTTGGTTGTAAGGGGTAAAAACATGAGATGGTATCATTCCTATGTATGGACTCCAGGTCTACAGGCTAGGAAATGTGTGTGTGGGGATATCCCTGACATGTTGGGTGTCATTTGGCCATATGACCTCTCTGGGGGATCATGTGCACCTATCTGAGCTCTCTCACCAGCAATACTTGAAACAATTATGAGTCAAATGAAGACAAGAAATGAAGAACCAAATTATTCTTTGATGTCAATCTCTTATAAATGCATTTTGGAGGTGCCGTTGAGTCTCTGAACACAGTGTTTCAGTGCTTTAATTGTGCCTTCTGTTTTTGAAACACATTACAGCCAAATGACTGAGTAATCATCATGATCCCATGAATGAGCTGGATAAGTAAGATTGCGCACGGAGAAACTGAGAGAGAAAGAGAGACCACACAGCAAGTAGTGTGAGCCATGGGATTAGAAATGGGGATTTCTTTTTCTCTATGCACAATCCACCAGGCTGTGCTACCCTGTATGATCTCATGAAAGAAGTATATTTTCCATCTGTGAGGAACTCTGAACAGTATCAGCTAAGTGCAAATTAGTATGATCATTAGCCACTCTTTGAATGAGACGGCTGCCAGGAAGCCTGTGTGTATGTTTGAGGAAGAATTCCTAATGTCTCTGTGTCTGGAGGAGTATAAATTCTTCTATTCCCTTCCAGTAGCCTAATTAGATTTTACTCTGTTTATTAGAAGAGTTCAGTTGCTAGCTTAACATGAAATAAAATCTGCATGATTAAGAAGTCATGAGCAGTAAAGCTTACAGTATGCTGTTAGAAATTTTCCTTTCGTATCAGCAACGATGAAATCCCCCAGTGTTAAATAAAGTGAAAGCAGGAGTGTTTTTAGATCCAGCAGCCAGGATCAAAACAGAGCGTCAGGCACTGAGGGAGGGTGGGAGGGGATATCATGTCATTCAAACAGTACCTGAAATAAAAGAATTACTGGAAAAGCTGCATTTTTAACCACTTAGTAGACTGAAAGAAACTTCCTTCTTCATCGACCTTCAGTGTATAACATGGATAGAAAAGATGCTCTTCCATTTGCAAAGATACTCTTCAGCTCATCTCACCTCCTGCAGACACAGCAGTATAATAAGAACCAATAAGAAGAAGCTTAAACATCTTCAGTAGATGTCCAAATCTAAGCCTTTTAGGAGCTGATGGCCTTATTGATGTACAATAGCATCCAGGAGTAACTATATCCATAAGACATTAATTTCATTAAAGTAATGCCTGGTCTTCAACTTGAAATATAAATCCATTGATGGCAATGAGATGTTTGGGGTTAGGATAAAATCCTTCTATGAAGAATGAAGAGGTCTATGATGAGCAGCTAATAATCATGAGAGTTTTGAAGTTCAGATTTTGTCTTCCAGTTTCCAGTTCTGTGGTGACACTGAAATCCAGGCATGTACCCCTCAAAACCTCCCTGTAATGTTCTAGGTAATGAAAGCTGGGGAACCAGAAAAAAAAAATGCATCATTCTATTTCCACTCACTTTGTTCGGACCAGCTGCCAGTGTGTCATACACAAAGTCATTAGCAACCTGCAATAGGGAATTTTCCAAATGTTTTTTGAGTTGATGAACCCAAAATCTTACTCAAAAAAAAAAAAAAAAGCCCCTATATTCACTTACCTGTGGAGATAAAAATATAGTGCTTTTTTCTTTCCCCTAATTATCTGAGGAAGTAGATATTAATTGCAAGGTAAGTTATTCTAGAGGACATCCATTGCAAGAAGCAGCTGTGTCTAGTGTAGGTTTGCACCAATGCTGGATTGCACCCACAACTTCTGAGTTGTGGTAATACAGTCACAGACACGATGAAGTCCTATTTCTCATGGATCATCTGGAAAGATATTAGGGCTTAGAGTCAGGGTGCAAATCTGAGGACAAGGTAGGAGGCCTGGTGTGGAAAATAAGTTCTGAAAAAGAGCAAGCTCAGAGAAGGTGGTTTAGGAGTCAAGGGAAGGAGACATGAAACCTAAAGCCCTCCCAAAAAAGCAAAGGGATTTGTATAACCCAGGGGACTAAAAGTACATTTTGGCCCGCGGTCTGGTTTTCCTCAGCACGTGCCCAGCCACAAGAGTCCATGTGGTTCTTCTGTTTTCCCAAGTCTTTTGAAATATAGATGCAAGAGTCTCCAATCCCTGCACTTCCCTGCATTCTTCAAGAAATTGGCCCACCAAGTAGTTGTAATTCAGGATACCACCATACACCCACGTGTAAGATTCCTTAACAACTATGCACATTTTTAGGCTCAAATATTTTAGAATTGTTTTCACTGTGCCTGAGCTGTAATTGGCTCAGCTTTCCCAAGTGTTGGATCATCTAACTAGAGTGATTTTTGACTCAGAGCCCAGGCACCATATCAAAACATTTATCAATTAATCATAAAAAGTAACTAACATTGTTGTCCACCCAAGAAAAACTGTCACTTACAGACTCATGTATGTTATTCCTTATGAAAGAACTGCTATATAGAAGTTGATTTCCTGCACAGACCAGGTGGAAAATCTGCTAAAGGCAGAGGTCAAATCTAGTTTAATTTTATACCCTTTGTTAAGAATGTTCTCTCTCTCTCTAAAAAAAAAAAAAAAATCTCAAGAAAAAAAAAAAACAACCACCCTTGTGTTCCTTTCCAAGTTTTCTAAAGTTAATTCATGTGGAAGAAAAAAAGATTAGGATAAAATTTCAAATATTAAATTCAAATGCAGGATTAATGAGTTTTATTTCAAAGCCCCAGAGGTTGTCTGGAATTTAGGACATTTTTTTAGTAGCAGACACGAGACATAGCCAGATGCAGTCGTGTTTTGGACCAGCTCAGCACAAATTTAGCACCTTGAAGGAGAAATTTTAGGACTGTTTTGTAAAGCAAACATTTCAACTTTTCCAAAATTCATTGTCCAGAAGATACTACTATTACATTGGATGGAAGAATGGATTTAGAATAAAGCTGACGTTGCTCTAGCACACTGCCACTCCCATCATCACTGTATGTGACGTAGGTCCTCTGCCACATGTAATACATGTACAGAATTTTTTGTTGTTGGTTTTTTTTTTAGTAGTGTGAAGCAACATAGAGGGGAAAAAAATGAATTAAACCTTTTTCTGAAGCCAAATTCAAGACAGTCCTTGCAACACTCTGCAAGGAAGAGCTTTTTGCAGCCTGGCTTCATAAAGACCAGTAGGGACCAGCATGGCAGATGTACAAACACAATTCTTCTCATGCCCTTACAGATAGCATAGCAAACCCATGGATGATGAGCTACTTCACATCCGGTCCCTGAGGCAAAGGAGTTGTAGGCCCAGCCCGTCCCTTCCTTAAAAGATTTTTTTTTTAATCATAATAACAATTAACATTCAACTTCCTTTCCAAGCAGGATTGCTCACAAGAAGCACCAAGTAACAATGGTGCTTCAGATTGCTAGTTTGCCTAACCAAGAGAGAAATGCTTGTTTTCAATTAAGACTGCACTTTACAGATGGCTCAGGAAAGGCCAGGAATACCTGCAGATCCTGAGCAGGTTATCTGGCCCATGGTGTCTTATGGAGACCCAAAAGTGTTTGGCATTGGCCTGACTGTTCTCTGCTTAAAATCAAAGAATAAAATCCTTGTTCAGGGAGAAGTAGGTGGCCAACATTATGTTTAATGCTTTATACATCAGTACTGAAAACTTGATGGGAAAGGACCAAAACCTTGCAGTGAACACCTTCAAGCACTGGAATCTTGTCTTGAAAGATTCCAATTATAGCAAGAAGAAAACACTGGTGTTTCAGTTTCAGATTCTGGCTTTTCTTCAAACTGACATACCACTGTCTGTAAATAGAACCAAAACTGAAAAAATCATTCTGTTTAAATTCCTTCATTGCCTTAGAAGTCCACCCACCTCACCTACAGAGAATCAATGTAATTAGCTGTAACACGAACAGGTAATTAGGACCTGGTGACAGGCAAGCTTCAGATAAACTATTCCATTTAGAAAAGCACTAACAAATGTTTTTTACTGATTTCTCTTTGAGCTGGAAATTCTGCAAGAACAGGTTTTCTTTTCTTCCCTCATCCCTTCTCCAACACAGAACAAAAATACTCCATGGAAATAGCCTTTTCTCAGAGTATTTCTGTTCATGGTCCCCATCAAAATCAGTAAATGTGACAGCACACAAAAATATTGTGCAAAGTAACAAATGTATGTGTAAGAAACTCTTTCATTCATTTGCTTTTGGATTGGATGGAAGAAGATGGGTGTAATCATGAAGAATTATAGATTATAACCACCTTGAACTATTCTGAATGTAATGCTAAACCATCAGCAAAAGAAGGGAAAAGCTGTGCAAGGCACAAGGCAGTGACAGCTGCACTAACTGCAACAGGATTTCACTTATCTGACGTTAGTACCTCTTTTGGGTCTTTCTCATCTCTGAACTCAACCCCTGACATTTTCCCAGCTTTTTCAGATGGAAAATATCTTAAAGGTCCAAAATCTCACCAAAATTTAGTGAAGGCTTAGTGTCTCGCCTGGTTAAACTGACAACCATGCCATGTGGTATCAGTGGTACGAATACCTCTTTCACTTTAGATATAATAATAACTGTTTTATACCTAGACACTGCTTTGCTTAGAATACAGTCAGCCTCAATACACTACAATCTGGCCAAAAAAAAAACTACTGTGTCCAAATGTCGCCCCTAAATCCATTGCATCACTACAACTTATTGTCCAAGTTCAGTGAAACTGGAGGCTCAGCCAAGGGGAACACGATCCAAAGGAAAACAGCAATAGCTGAAGCATATCTGGTGTACCAACAGGATGTGAATCCCACACAGCATCTTCCTTTTTTTGAGAACGTATACTCTTAACAAAATAAAAATATTGGACTGAGCTCCACCTGGATGATATGAGTACCTCATAAGGATGCTTAGCTGAACAGATCATATGGTTTTCCATTCTTGGCCTGGGCTTTGGTGTGAAATATTCCCGCAGTCAGATGTTCATTTATACAGAGAACAAAGAGTGAAGCGTCCCAGTGACCAGAAAACAGCCATGCACGAGCCAAACCTAGGAGCGGGTGGAAGCCTGCTCGCTGACCAGTTGATCCACATCTGGCTCAGAAGCTTGGGGATTTTGTACATAGTGCCATGAGGATTTATGGGCACTTCATCTATCATTGCACTGAAGAAAAAAAGCAGCAAAAAGACTAAAATGGAGAATTTAATGAGCCTAGGAGGAGCTAACCTGGAAATATAATTGGCACAAATAGAGCCTATCAACAGCCAATAGCACACTGATATTGCCACAGTTCTGTTTATCCAAAGTGGCCATCCTTGTGATGAATTCCCCACCCTCCTGGTCCCCAGCCTGGTGAGCATCCTCACCGCCCTCTGGCTGGTGGAACACAAGCACTGCTGGGATTGCCATGCTGACAGCTTTATTGCCTCCCTGACCTTGCTATTTTTAATGAAACAGGTTATCTCAGTGATGTAAACAGGTTCTTCCTCATGCAGTTATGTCATCCCTGCTGCAGGGAGCCGGAGCCTTTGGTCCTCACTCACTTGCACTGTCAAGTCAGCTGTTTCAGGTGCCCAGGAGATTATGGCATTCGTTTTACAGAAAGCTGCCTAGACTGACAAGTGATTTTGTTTTCCCAAATCACTCAAAAAATACAATTTCAGATGGCTTCTTCAAACTTAGTTTACCCACACTTCTAGAAAGAGTTAAACTACACAGATTCTGACAGCCAATCACCAGTACGTCCTGGCTGGGGGATGAGGGGAGATGCTTAAGTGAGATGCTGGATTAGGCAGGGATCAGTTAAATGTGTACTCCTGTTAGAAGTGAGAAAGCAATGAGTACTAATTTCAGTGCATGAATAATTCTCTGGATTAATTGCAATAAGTAGGTAAATGACAAAAATGGCATTGTAAAAAATTGGCCTTGCCCTCCCACTTTGCAGGTGCTGATTGCAAAATGAGAGTGGACAGAATGGCTAGATGCTCAGCTGGGGAAAATAAAATATTTCATCTGGCTGAGTGGTACAGTTTTATTAAAGACTTGATGTCTAGATTATCTTTTCTTTGGCAGAGATGGACATGGTTTCAGAATATGTTAAAAGTTTGGGCTAAATTAGAAAAGCCCTTAATGATTTAGTAACTGTTTATCCAAGATTCTCAGTGTGTAAACTATTTACCCAGAAGGATAAGAATAAAATGGAAAATGTCAGTCTCCAGTTCTAAAATTCCTGCCTCCAGTCCTAATTCCATAAGCAAAGAAGCACCCACAGCAAAGATTAACACAGCTCTGTCAGGAGCCTTTTCTTCAGCTCCCATTAAAATAGAACAACTTTTTCAGTCTAAACTGCAATGGGAAGATTAAAAGGAAAAAAACAAAGCAAAACAAAAAAAACACCAAACCAAACCAACAAAAAAAAAACCCAAAAAATTCTCCTTGAACCAATGCAATCTGAACAAGGCCAATCATATCTAAACTGCTCTGAATTTCACTAATTTGTAGTTTTGTTGATCCAGTGTCACAAAGGTTGTGAGACCCTATCACAAAACTGCCAGAAAGATGTCCTGAATGCCTTTAAGCCATTCACTGAAGGAAGAAATGTCCTACTCCACTGCTATTTCTTAGCCCTTGGGAATGGAAGAGGGCCTTATAGTCACTAAAGACCTATGTTCCTTTTAGAGGTGATGGAGATAAGGTCATCTGAGGCCTCCAGGGAGCAGCCAGTGGGTGCAAGCTGCACAGTGACAACATTCCCATAACATCAGAGCAAGAGGAGGTGGGTTAGAGTGAAAATGCAGTTCAGTTGCTCACCACTGGTCCTTCAAGTTTGAAGGAGTTCAGATAAGCAAATTGAAAATGATGTCATGGCTCCCACAGGACACTGCAATACACTATTTGTTCAGCCAAAGTACAACTCTTATTAGTATGATATAACACAGTAGTTGGGAACTCAATAGAAAAAACAAGGCTGGAATTTAATAAAAAAAAAAAAAAAAAGAAAAAAGAAAAAGGCCCTATAGCTTTTAACTCACTGCCCATAACATGCAGAGCTACTGTGAGTGTCTTAACATGAAAACTCTGAAGACCAAAGAATTAAAGTAAATGCAATCAGCAGATTACTAAATACCAATGGGAAATTTAGAGCTATAGAGCAAAATCCCAGAGCATTAAAGGATTTACCTCTTGGCATTGATGAGAAGCAAATCTTTGGATTTCCATTTCTATCCTTAATTAGTAACTGAGGTTTATTTTAGTCTAAACTAAGTCACAAAAGATAACACACCCTCAAAGAAAATAGAAAGCAGGGCAATAAACTTCATACATCTTGTTAAAAAATAAGAAGAATAAAGAATAGATTCAAATGGAAAATCAATTTCCAGTACTTCCATTTCCTTTTGTTTTCTTGTCTTCCCACCCATAGTCAGCTTTTTTCTAATAACATTCATCTCTTTGCTAAAGAGGTTACTGAGGGTGGTAACAAAGATAGCATTTTAAACCCAAAAGGGAGGCTCCCTTTTAGAAGGGACATTTTAGGAGTGTTCTTGCTCCTTCACAGCTTGGTTTTTGAAAGCTTGCTGTCTCCTTGCCCAGTTCCCAGGGCCCCTCACTGGAAGCAGGACCTAAAATGGATGATCTGTGCTTCTACATGGCTTCAGCCCTGAAAAAAACAGCTATGTCAAATGGAGATTTTTTTTAAAAATATATATATAAATATATAGAGAGATGTTTTGGGACGGGGGAAAGATAAAACTGTTCTGGTTAACCAGGAGATCCCCAGCTTGGTTATCTGATGTTCCCATCTGCTGTTTGCCCCACCGGTGATGGAATCCCAGGAGCTGGCTCAGCAGGGGCATCCTGGTTTGCTGGCAGCATCCTGGCTGGGTTGGAGTATGCCCAGATGCCGAGAGGCACCAGGGATTTGGTGTCTGATTTCCTGAGCTGTGATACAGACTCTCACTGCAGAATTCCAAGCACAGCTCTTGCCGTGGTTTCAAGTAAAGCTGTGAAATATAAGCAGCTTGCTTCGGAACAGGAAAAGAAAAAGAGTCTGTGAGTAAAATCTGGAGTAATATATAATAAAGAGCCCAGTCCCAAACAAACCACATGCTTCAGCAAGAAGGAAGCTGAAGTACCATCTCCCTGCTGTTACCCACTCCCTGTTTTCCTTCCTTCCCCAGTGAACCCCAAAATACATTTGGTCCTGATAAAAATGTACTGTGGAGTGATTCACGTGCGATTCCTGGGCTTAGGTTGAAAAACCATGTCCTGGCATAATGGAGTAATGAAAGGGTGACATGCTAGTGAGTCTAAGGCAGGGAAAGGGAACCTATTTAAGAAGAAAGCCTGTAGGAAGAAGTCTGTGTAGGTACAAGCTCAGTGTACCAAGGCATACAGCAAGACACTTCTGAGCTGCTTGCTTCTTTGTCTTCCATGGTCCAAGGAAAGCTGGACATAGGACTGGAAAGGATCCCTTGAATCACCTAATATATCTCCCTCTATGGCAGGTCCTATGTCAAATAATTCACATCATAAACTCAATAAACTCCTCTAAAAGTAAATGATTCAATTATTTGCCCTGTCTTTAGCTCCTGCAGCTGCACCAGAGCCTCATTTCAACATCTACTGCATTCTTCTTACCTGTGGAGACTGTTAGGAAAGATGTTAGATACATGCGAGAATCTTAGATAAATGGATTAAATAATTGCAGCTCAAAAGCCAAGGTCAGCAAGATTGGTCCAAGACTGAAAGTACTCACAACAGCCTCATATGTGCAACAACATAACCTCTTGATTTATTTGTTTAGTTGGGGATGTACACACCGAGTGCCAGGGGTGTCATTTCTGTGCTAAACCCAGCAGATACAAGAGTATCTTTTGCAGGAACCCAGCCTATTTAGCTCTGCTGCATTGCATTTGCTGACTTTGGTCCTCAGTTGTCTGAAGCCCAAAATGGGCTACAGTATAACTGCAGTTCATTTGAGTTCCTTTGTCTGCATTTGGAGGCTCTGGGGGACTACATGTTCTTTCCTGCCCAGGTCCTTCTATCTCCTACTCTTGTCCTCTGTAGTTGCTATGATGTGAAAGAAAAGAGAAATGCTTCTCCACCTGAGAAGTCAACTGTGGCCCAAGGTTGAGCTATACTTCAAATACTTTTTCTAGAGGTTATGGCTGGAATTCAACTTCACCTTATCAAACATGGCCATAAATTCCCCTCTGCTCCCCTTCTCCTACCCTACAGTATGGTTAGACTGAGCTTGCCCACACCAAGTGTTGAGACCAGAGTCAGGGACAAGTCTCCGCTAATCCCCGGTGCAAACCAGCTGGGGAAAACAAAACTGGGCTTGTCTCACTCATTTGCCAGCTAGCAGGGAGCCAGCAGACAGACAGCCTCATGGTCCACAGGCTCCTGGGGTCTGGGAACTCCAAGGTCCAGATCTACAGATCTGTCCTTTCAGCAGCACAGTTGCTTCACATCAGGTCTTCAAGTCAAATCCAGCCCTGGCATCAAATAAATCCTCTACGCTTATGAATCATCTAACGAGCAAAATTGCCTTAAGTACAGCCAACCACAGAAGTTTCAAAGTTGGTATTCAGGCCTCAAAAACTATTGTGTACCTTAAAAATTATGAGTTTAAAAAAACCAAAACAAACTTACTTTGATTTTATTTTATTTCTCTTGTAGTTTCCAGTGCCTTGGATAGAAAACTGGCCACTCAATGTCCATTGTCCAAGTTTTAATTATGAGTGAAAAGAATGAGGGATATGCATCTGAAAAATGAACACTGAGTATAAGTTAGATAATTGCAGGAGCTGAGCCCTTAAGATAAATCAAGTAGCGTGCAAAGTAAAATCACAAGTAAGCTCCCTTTCAACTAGTTTGTTAATGAGAAATTAAAAAAAAAAAAAAGGAAATCAAAACAAATCAAACAAAAAACAAACAACAAAAAAAACACAAGAAAACACAACCAACCAGGAAAACCACAACAAAACAAACAAAACAGCAAAAGCACACACAAAACAAAGAAACGAAAACAAAAACAATCCCCACCACAACCTGTATAATGAGTTACTTAACAAGTGCTAAGATTTCAAATTATGGCCATTCATTGGATCCTTATTCTCAAGGTTCATCTCATTTTGAGGCATCGATGGGTATCTGCCCATTGGAGTTCACAATCCTCTTTATCTCAGTGTTTGAGCAGCTCACAGGCTTTAACCTACACTGGATTTGTGACACCTCTGCTATTGCCAGGAGGGAAACTGCCACAGGGGAATGTGATGGACGAGCTCAGCAAAGCCACAAACTGGGTCTACACCTCCTGACTTATGGGGTGCCCTGTGCTAGCTCAGAGAAAAGAGAGAAAGCAACTCCCTCACTTGTTTTTTTAAATTTGTTAAAACAACAGCTCCATATTCCCAGGGGCAAATGTCGGGAATAATTGCATGCCAATTGCACCGGAGTCCTGTTATCGCACCCATTGCCACCCAAGGGCTCCTGAAGGGTTAATCATGAGGGCTCGCTGGAGTTCAGTTAATTTACAACTGGAGACCTTTATCATCTCACACTGACATTGAGGGCTCACATTTCGCACTTAATTACTTGTTCAGCAATCACGCCTGGAAGAGATAGATGTGTTTCTGTGTTTAGCCCATGCAGCTGTGAATTGTTTATTTACTTCTTGTCAGGCTGGGAATGGCTGTAATTTAAAGGTTCAGATCTCTGCTACCCTGAGAGGGGCAGGTCTTCCTTTAAACACTTCCATATTGCCGCAGTGGAATTTCGCTGGAGATGCCCGTGTTCTCCTCCTGTTCCTGGTAATGGGCCAGCAGGTGTTACTGGTTATCGGTGACTGTGATTATTTACTCTAAACAACCGCTGCCAAGTTCACAATCGTAAGGAAGGATCCGCAGGAGATACATTTTGGAAGGTAAAAAGAGGGCCAAGGAGATGAAGCGAGATGAATTCCAGTAACTTGGCTTCTGGGGAATGACTCGATCCCTATCTCGACACTGGAATAGCTGAATCACGGCGGCTTCAAACAGTGGCTCACAGCAATTCGTAGGCCAAATGGT
Source organism: Corythornis vintsioides (assembly GCA_025447755.1). Lineage (NCBI taxonomy): Eukaryota > Metazoa > Chordata > Aves > Coraciiformes > Alcedinidae > Corythornis > Corythornis vintsioides. Next base: position 14,017 of record JAOEGS010012000.1, on the reverse strand, counting down.
GCAATTACAATTTAAGCTGTCAAATGGTGACCAGATGGCTTTATCTTTCACACCAGAGGCCTAAGAAGTTGGTAGGTGTGACCTTTCCACATACCAATCCACCTGCACAGTGCATGAGGTCGGCAAAAAAATACGTTCCCGGCGCGCCCAGCCGTGTGGGCTGACGCCCATCCTCGGCTTTGATAACTTCTGAGCAAAGCCGTGTAAAACCAACAGCTTCAGTTTTCACAGGGTTTTCCAGCTTGCATCACCCTCAAATGCCGAGACAACAGCCGCCAGCAAGGTCGTTGGACTATTTCACCACCCATGGATAGAACTGTTGTATCATTTAGGTTGGAAAATACCTTCAAGATCATCAAGTCCAACCATTACTCTACCTCTATTAAGTCCACTGAAAAACTATGTCCCTAAGCACCATATCTACAATACATTTTTATATGTCCAGGGATGGTGATTCAACCACTTTCCTAGGCAGCTTATTCCAGAGGTTGACAACCCTTTCAGTGACTAAATTTCTCCTAACACAGGACTTAAACATCCCCTGGTTTAACTTGAGGCCATTTCCTCAGTGCAGAAGGATACAGAAGGATGCTGGAGTACAAAGAAAAGGGGATGCCCCCTGTTATTCCCTTGGGCCATGCATATATCTCCCATCTACCTAGGGAAGAAAGAGTTGTAAAGGACATGATAATCTCAGTTCAACAACTGGCTGACAAGATATGTCTCAGAAGGAACATTGGTGAACCTCCCTTCCAAGAGGGAGTAGCCAAAATGTTCTGTCCATACAGTCAGCACCAGCCCATGTGCAGGCAGAGCCGCAGTATTGTAGCTACCCGTGTGATGTGCATGATGGAGGAGAGGTTGTTGGTGGAAGCAGGCTGGGCACATCACCTAAAAAAGGAGAGTTGTCCTGGGCAAAACCCAGTCCAGTTTCCCAGCAGGAGCTTGCTAGGGAGAATATCTCCATAACCTGTCCCATTGCCAGAGCAGCTCTCTCCAGCCTGGTTCCACACCATCCAAACCTTGCGGGAGAGCACATCACTTGGCAGCAGATCTCAGATTAGAGCAGTATTAAAAATAAGGCCTTTGGGGTTGATATTAAACCCAGTGAATTAGCCTGTGGGCAGGTGGAAGGGCTGACATAGGCCATCAGCAGAGAGCATCTGCCTTGAGATTCTTCAGAAGCCAACTGGTTTTGATTTAAATAAAAGCCTTTCCTGCTCTGTGTTCTTATGAGAAACACACATTTCTCCCAGTCTCAAGCTTTATTTCTATATCACGGATGAGGAGAAGGAGATACAAGCTGACAAGGAACGTGGCAAGGAAGGTGAACACCAAGTGCTTCTTAATAATTTTTTTTGTTACTATCACCACTTCTGGTGTAAGAAATTATCCATCTCAGAAGATGGAACATCATTAAAATGTTTAATAATAATACATAACGAACAGCAGATCAGAACCTTCTGTTTTTGAAGAAGCATAAGAGAGATTGTTGGGCATAACACAAACAAAACTGAAGATAGTTCCATGGTGACTTGAATTTTCTCAGAAATGCAATCTTACGTGTCACTTCAGTAAAGCCAAAGAAAGAAGAAAAGAACCTCGACAGGTATAATTGAATTACACAAACCCCTGGAATTTGATGAGAGATAAAGAAACCACTAATTCTCTTAAAAAAAAAAAAAAAAAAAAAAAAAGAGAGAGAAGATGAAATTAAAATGTCAAAGGAGCAGTGAGCTGCTTAATTGAACATTCAGGGTTTGTGTGCATTCACGGCTGTGTTGGCAGTACCTCCATGTACACACTGAAGTAAAAACACTGAAAAAATGGGAAACTCCCAAAACACAGCTTATACAAAAATCTGGAATGAACAGCTCAAAAATTCTGCAGGATTTACCAAAAAAAAAACCCAAACCAAACAAACAAAAAAAAAACCCAACCCAAAACCCACAGCAGAAAAAAATTACAAGCGAGAGCTGAGACATTAAAATCCTGTACGTTCAAGTGTGCCAGGGCTTGGGAGAGCAATGCAGGCTGGATCCGTGCGGGTGGCACGAGTGAGTTGGTCCCTCCACAGTGACCCACTGACACAGAAAATGGAGACAAATATCTGTTTCGCTCAGTACTTTGCTATTTTTCCTCTTGTTTGTAATTTTTGCATCTGCTGACTGGGGTTTGATGGCTAGTGGCAGCATGGGTGTTCAGTTTAGGAAATGGGGGATTTTCAGTGGACTATTAAAATTTTACTCAGACAAGTCTTGCCCTGATTTAGCAGATAAAAAATGACAGAAGGTAATTAGTGCCTATAAATAAGCTTCCCAGGCTGCCAGAGGAATTATTGCCTAGCTGCAAATAACCTGTGAGTGCCAAGATTAAAGGCAAGGGGTGCAATGAGCTAGTTCGAAGGCAAGCGTGGAGGGGAAGGAGACAGCATCCCTCCTGATGGCCCCCCAGCCCTGTCAGTCAGGCTGTTCCCACACTTCATGGAAAGCAAAAAATTTACTGAGAGCCTGAGGGGTTCTGGGGAGGCAAGGTGGGCTGGAAAGGATGCACCAGGGTCCTGAAGCGTGCTGGTCCAGATGTAAAAAACACAGTGGGAGAGGAAGGACATTCATTGCTGTGAAACACATATTATTTTTGCTCCGTACACACTATTGCAGTCAACTGGATCAGTAATAATCTCAGTCTCAAATGCACTTTCTGCATTGGGTATTTGCAGCAGAACACTGGAGAAGATGCATTTCTGCAGGCAATGACTCTTCAGCTTCTGGGACCCCAGGGCAGGGGTGGGGGATCTCGTATTCTGACAGTTGCTCATCACTGCCCCACATTTCAAAGAGATTTTATCTGCCTGGCATGGAAGATTTCCCAAACTGTTTATATTAAGAGCAGCTTTTGATGCCAGCAATGAATATTACTATATTACTGAAAGGAATCAAAAGCTAAAGTGCCTGCGTGTACAGTTAATCTATCCAAACAGAAAATGTTTCTTAAAAAATTACAGCACTATTTTTATAACAAACCTCAGCCAAATTCAAAACTGAATAAATATAATATGTTCTTTTAAAACCAATTTATTTTTTTAATCATGGGCAAAAATACTTTCCTTGCTTTCATTCATCAGCTAATACTTCACCGCCCCATATTTGAGCCCGGAGATTTGCCTGTGACGGGATTTCTTCTTCAGAGGCATTTGGATTTGAAACACCTCCCGAGAGTGGTGGGAAGGCGATGCGAGCACGTAAAGGTAGCATCATGGCCAGTCTGTGCTTTCTATCTCTTTTTAAACCATGAATAAGACAAGAAAATGCCTCAAAGGGGCCAGTAGTGATGGGAAAGCCCTGATCCAACAAGAGCCAAAATAAAGGCAGAGCTACATGTATTTCTATAGGATTGTATGAGGGCATCTAATTCTACTCATCTGCTCATAAAGCAGGAAAACAAAGTTGCTGTTTCCATGTTATTAAAACTGGCCTGAATACTCATTACCACAATGTAATTTTCATTAAGGTTGCTCACAGCAGAGTTTGGCCCTTCCTTTTTTGTTGTTTTTTCTTTCCAGATCATTATGGTTATTATTTTATTTTAACTAGAAGGACTGAGAAGAACTTTTCCTGGAGTTGTTAAGCATTTATTTAGACTTGCATCGTTGCCCAAGACCACAATTTGAATATCTCAAGCCTCATCCCACGGTCTTTTACTCCCCAAAATGCTGCCCGTAGTTGATTCTCTCATGAAGAGGAGTCTAAGCAAACAATTTGCAGCTCACAAGCACCCCAAAATGTAGTTAAAAATTACTAGAGGAGACGGCACTGGTTGATGAATAGGCGAGCAGGGAAACCTGACCCCTGAGAGCTTACACATCCCCTTTTTGTTTGTTTGTTTGTTCTGCTGAACTTTCCAGGAGTTTCAGCTGCGAGCAAACCTGGGGCCTTACCGTGCTAGAAAAAAAGCCATGAAAATGCTTTAATTCTGAAAAAGCTTTAATTCCAAAAGTATTTTATTTCCTTTCACCACACCGACCATTTGTGTAGGCTATTATTATTATTATTAAGATTATTAATATTTTTTTTTTTTTCAGAGGAGATGATTCCAGTCGCAAGCTGTCATAGAAAATGCTCTTTACATTTCTTCCATCTGATTTTCTTGTATGAAAGAGAAGTTGTGTTTGGGTGCCATGCCGTTCCCCCAGCATTTGCAGTGCTTATTCTGCTGCCCTGCTAAAGGTCAAAAGCAGGTAATGTATGTTGAAATTTCCACAGACCGGGGTAAGCTCTGAGGTTGTTGACTTTGATATCAGTTTTCTTCTACCCGGGGGAAAAAAAAAAAAAAAAAAAGGAAAAAAATCACTCCAGCTCCTCATTGATTTTTCATGGAAATTCACCAATTTCTCCTTGTTTAAGATCTGGTCTCTGATTTCGCCCTGATTATCATATCCCTCTGCCCCCCAAATGAAGACCTGCTTTGTTTCAGCTCAGGATGGTGATATCATTATTAGTGCACTAAACATGGAGTAAAAAATCCAGTTTGCTACAACATTGGTGCTGAATGACAGAAGTGACTGCAGAAAAAAAAAAAAAACACACCCCCCCCCCCCATAAACGCACCTTGATGAAAAAAATAAAAATAATGGAAGAAAAAGTTACCCAAAGTTTGAAATGGGATTGTAATGTGTCTGTGCCTTTGCACAGAAGACACTAACCAGCTCAGCGTTGTGGAATTAATAACTGTGAGGATTTTAAATGCTCCTTTTGGAAATCACCCTTTGCTCAGGCTGGGAGTGTTTTGTTTTAGCTGTCGCCCGTGCCCCTGGCTTCAGCCCTTTTGCTTTTAGCTCCAGATGGATACAAGGGGAAAAAAATAGTTTTGCATTTCTACAACTTTAGCTAATGCAACACGAATTGATGGAATGAACCACGTCATGGTCCCCACTCGTTGCTGCAAAGGGCGAAAAATGACCTTTAAACAAAGAAAATATTGGTCATTAACGTGCTAAACTGGTGCAGAACTGGATTACGATGCTCCCTTTGGGCTCCTGAGAGTTAAAGCCACTTTTTTTTTCACATATATCAATGTAGATGTTGGTGTTAAGTCAACCTCTTGGGCTTTTGCAGATGTTAGAGGGAAAGTATTTAAAACTTGCATTTTAAAGTGTAACTGGGATGTGAATATTTATTATTTCTGGAGCATAGAAATCTAAGGTATTAAAAATAATTTCTTAATGAATTGTCATTGATTATAAAAGTGCTGCTATGTGCCCACTACACTGCAGAAGGAAAAAAAAAAAAAGCTTTTGAAAACTTCAGTTGTCAAAATAACCAGAATTTTCCCTCCCATGAGAGCACAGGAAAGCAGTGTGGGTTATTAAAAGAAGTCCAACAGATCAGACTTGTAACATTTGCTCAGATAATTAATCCGGGGAAAGAAAGGTATGGTAAAGAAGGCAAAAGTGGAAAGAAAAAAAAAAAAATTATGCTATGAGAAAATTTCACAGCCTAATATTTTTTTCTTAGATAATACAAAAACAAATTCTTTAAAGTCTATTTAGCCATTAGTCTGTGTAGCTATTTCATCATATATCTATATATATTGCAAGCTAACATTTACTATACAGCTTACTGATCATAACTGTGACCAAATACACAGTTCAGTCTTTGTCAATCACAGTGTTTTAAAGCCATTCAGAAAACAATTTTCTTTAAACAGAGTGACTTGAGATTAAAATATAGATTTAATTCTTTAGAACATTTTCCCCAAATGAGTATAAATGTGAAGATTGTCCTTTAAATTAAATGACAGCAAGAAGTCAGGGGAAAAAAAAAAAACAGAACGAAACAAAACAAACAATAGCAAACAGTTTGAGATTGATTCTGCTCTTGCTAACCTCATTGTAAATAAGGGACTGGCTCTAATTTACTTAATGAGATTTCACCAGTGTAAATTAAATTAAGCTAATTATTTAATTATTAAAATGAAACAAAATAGGTTTTTTTTTTTAACAAAGGACATTTTCAAATTAAAATAATAAAAATTATGACATAAGATGTAAAAGCAGAATGCCCACAAATAAAACATTCCTGTGTATATATATATATAAAACCTAGAATTGTTTTATATTTCTTTTTTTAATTTAGAATGTAAAATATTTTTATTATTGAAGATTGCATCGATAATCCCTCAGAAGAAAACCAATCTGTGCTATATACATTAAAAATGCTTTTTTTTTCCTTGTTACCATCATGTCTTTCTGCAGCACATAACACAGCCACAATGTGTAAGTGTGTAAAATTCCTCTGCCAACACACACAGCTACCCTGCAAGCTCCGGGCTGAATTATCAGGTGTTTGAACCTTTAGAAAACAGGAAAGGGTTGTGTATAATCTGTTCTACATTATGTTTGATTGTTATGATTTTAAAGTCTTATAGAGTAAGTAATTATTTTTATAACATCGAAAGCAGAGACAACGTGCACCGATTAGGGCAAGTGGGTCTTGATTTTCATTCCTGATACAGAAACCTACCCGATAAAATTATTACACTGGGTGTTGATAAAGCAAATTGTGCTGTAAGTATAGAACAAGTGCTGAAAAGATAAATACGCTTCCAATTGCAATGCAAATACCTGGCCCGGCAGCAGAAGCCCCTTTCTCCCTTTGCTCTGCCAAACGAGCAATGCCACCTAATGGAGAGCCCGCACCTCGCACAACCAGAGCTGGAGTTTCCCTGATAGGAATCTTTTCTTGGCTTTAACAGCTTTAAGAAAAAAAAAAAAAAAAGGAAGAAAAAAAAGCAGCTTTAGAAAGCAGGAGTTTCAATGGAAGAATAACAAAATCCTGTAGCAAAGGCTGGACAAATATTTGGATTGCATTGCTGGATGTCAACACTTGACATGAGCAGCGTTGTCTCAACTCATCCCTGTCTCACGGGTACATGCACGTGCCCCCAAAAGTACGGGTCTTGGTTTTATATGGGGTGCATAGCTGATGGGGTAGCTTAGATTTATTATCTTCGGAGACCTTCCCCCATGCCTATTAGGCAGAAAACTTGGAGACGTGACCCTCTCTGCAGAGCAACATGAAAATTCACTCCCAAGCAGTGATCCCTGTGACTCTGTGACGTGTGGTTGTGACATGCTTTCATATTCCCATTGCTCACCCCCCACCGTGCTCCAGCTCACACATCCACACCCAGGCACACACGGACACGGCTGCTTGCACGTGGCTGTTTGCAGAGAGATGCACACGGAGAATCGGAGACCGGGGTGCAGAGACCCAAAATAAATATATTCTCACCTTAAACTTCTCTTTGCATGTTGTCACTGTCTGTGTGTGTGTGTGTTTGTACCTTCCCAGGAAAGCTTTTCCATAGGTAGACCTGCACCACTACTGACAGACCCACACATGGTTTTCTATACTCACATATATATAAATATAGGGGCAAATTAATCTGCATTTTCACCGATGCAGCAAATCATGCTTGAACAACTATTCAGACTAACTCCCAAACAAGGCCTTAATTTGAAGACAATTTAAGATTTCCACCCTGGTTAAATACCCTTGGAAGTAAGGCTATGAAAAAGCAGTTTGGATTTTGCTCGCCCCTTTGCCCGCTGCAGCTGAACAAAGCACCATTCTCTCTGACTCCCATATATTTTCTTTTACTCTGTACCCAGGATTTTCCTTGAACTTATTTCTGTAGGGCCTGATCCAAAGCTCCTGCTGATTTCAGGAGGCTTGTGATAGGGCCCTGCGCTTCTTCAGCTCCTGACCTTCTGCAGCCAGGTCTGAAGTCATTGCTAATTTGAATAATAAACATCAGGCCACACAAAAATAGTTTAGAAGAGGGGCTGGGGGAAAAAGATAGTTATTTTCAATGAGATGTGCTATGCTTACACCAAGGTTTGCACCCTCATCCCCACCGATTTCAAGAGCATTTCAGGTTGGTAAGGTTAGGGATAAAAATCAACTATAAGATACAGTTTTAAAAGCAGCAGGATTAAAGGCAACAATCTAAATCAGAAAAGCTAAAAGAAAAAAAAAAAGGCAAACAAAAAACGGTGCAAATGGTAGTTCTGCTGCTCTCAGAAAAACAAAACAAAAAAACCCCAACGAAATAATTGTAAAATAAACTCAGATGAGCCCAACAACAGAAAACCTGAAGCACATAAAAGCGAGTGGAACAGATTTCCATGTTTACTTTTCCTTTCTGCTGTTGGATCCCTTGAGTAGCCACAAGAACTGCAAGGATAGGAGGCGAAATGGGAAATAAAAGACGGGGGCTGCGGGGGAGGGGGGAAATAATAAAAGATTTAAAAAGCAATTTAAGGCAAAGGATGAAAATCCAAAGGCGGCAGCCTGGGCCAGCAGAGCAGCAGCTCTGCAGAGGAGCGGTGCCGGTTCCCCCCCATGCCCAGCCTCTGTCCCAGGAGCCCGGCGGGTTTTTGCAAAGTAAATGCTCGGAGCGGGGAAGGGGATGGTGCAAACCCCGGTCTCGGAGGGGAGGAAGAGGAAGAGGAGGAGGGTTTCGGGACGGGGAAAGGGAAGAGAAAAAGTGCAGTACATACAGCTCGTTGAGTCCACCAGCCCCCAGCCTCCGCTTCAATCTCTCTCTCCCTCTTAAGTCAAAAAGGAAATGCGGTTCTCTTTTTTTTTTTTTTTTTTTTTTCTTGCAGAATCAGAAAATGAACCATCAGGAAGTTGGCAAAATCTCTAACTAAACAATCAATCGAGGAAATGCAACAAATTCGGCGGGCGGTGCGCTTTGGCAAGGGAGGGGAGCAAGGGCCGGCGGGAGGTGCGCACTCCCGCGCAGTCCCGCGCAGCTCAGACAGCCTGCGCACCTCGGAAATCCTCGATATCCCCTAATTGTTGTAATTTTTACCCCACGGAAACTCATCGTCCGGGGCCAGGTACGCGGACGCGGATCCCCAGCATCTCCCACGGGTGCAGCCGCCTCGTTTGGTTTATTTGGATGGCTGCGGCAAAGCGCTGGGGAGAGGCGGGGGGTGCCGGCCGGGCTCTCATCCCCCCCTACCCGGGAGAAGTATCAGTATCAGCCCATCTGTCCCCATAACTAGCTAAAAGCCAGCTCCTTGAACACCCATGCGGGTATTTATCCTGCCTTCCCACGGGCTGGGATAAGCGGGATGAAGACACGAGCAATTTCCGTGGTGGTATTTCTTCTACAAGTACATTTCTCACACAGATAAGTGTAGCAAGGAGAAGTTTGGGGTTTGGTTTAAGGTTTTTGGGGCTGTTTGATGTGTATGTGTGTGTGAAGGGGTGGGTTGTTTGGATTTTTTTTCTTTTAAACATCTATTGCCCTGTTTTTCCCCAGTTTTCAACGATTCTCCCGTTCCACCCCTTTTTTTTTCCCGTTTCGAAATGATGGTCTCTGCCCGCTTATACGGACCGAAAGGCTCCCCCCGCCCTCCTTACGTAAACCAAACAAATACACGAATAAATAAAAGCTACGAGAGCGAAGCCTCCAACCGGGCACAGCGCGTTGCTCTCCGCGGCTGGAAGCATCGCTGGGGCTGGCGGGGTGGTGAAAACACACGCTCCGCGGACAGCCGCGCAGTGCCGCGGCGGGGTGGAGGGGGGATGGTAGTGTGAATTGGCTTCTTGATGATCTCGTTTGAGCGAAGAGAACCCTCTAAATTCCCGCGTGGGATTTTCTCCGAGGAGGGGGTTCCGCCAGATGCTGCTGAAGGCGGTTGGAGAACCTTCCCCATCTCCTGCTGATCCCTCGGCGGGTGCGGGGCTGGGAGCTCGGGGCAAAGGGAGCTGCCCTACCCCCAAAAATGTGGGACACGCTCCGGGGTCACTGCTAAAAGCAACACAACTCCGTATTTTTTAATAAAGAGCGTTCTCTTGCGAGCTGGCTGCCTTCCACCCACCCCACGGATGAGCTGGCTCTGTAAACACTGAATAGAAGATTAACACCGCTGTTATAACCTCATAGAGAGACCTGCGCCTTACGAGAGCTTTTACTGCTCCTGATCTATAGGTTCCATAATAGCCCTTTTGTTTTAAGGGTGACAGCAGCCCCCAGCCCCGAGTTCTGCTATCCTCAGTGCAGCCCCTCGGCCCCTCTCCATCCCCATCTCCATCCCTGCCCTACCTGGGAGGATCGGAGTGTCCCCCACAGCAGAAGGAGAGGCTGCAAAAAAACCAACAACAAAAAAAACCAAAAGCAAAATAAAAACAAAAATCAGACAACCAACCAACCAAAAAAACCTCAAAAACCAACTGTAAGGTATATAAAAAAACTCTTGGTTTGGTTTTTTATTATTTTATTATTATTATTTTGTTTGTTTGCCTTGGGGTTTTTTGTTTGGTTTTGGTTTGGATTATTTGTTTTGGTTTTTATTTTGGGGTTTTTTTTTGGTGGGTGATGTCTTTGATTTGGCAGCCCAGAAGATCTCGAAACAAATGACAGAGTGAGCTGCCAGACACCGGCCTGCTCGCAAGAGATGCTTTATTGGCCGCCTGTATCTCGGGAGGGGAAGAAACCGGCGCGATCTGCTAGTGGGAGTGCGGCTAATTTATTATGGAAGCTTAGTTCAAAGGTACTGCTCGGCAGCTATGTTAATTGAGGTCTGTATCTGTGAAAAGGCGGAGGAAATTTGGCAATAACAACTTCGTTTGCCCAGGAATTACACAAACGCACCGCAATCCCCGGGGGGAAGCTGCGACCCGCACGGATGAGATGCGGGATGGGGGTTGAGGGGTGTTTGTTTTTTCGTTTTTATGAAAATAACACCAGGCTTGGGGGAAAGGGGGTGGGAATGAAGATCAAATTAGAGAGAAAATACTGGGGGAAGAGCCGAGTAACCCGGCCCGGTGAGAGCTGAGCACGGGAGGGCAGCTGCGGCGGGAGCAGCCGGACCCACCGCAGCCTCCCCCCATCCCTCACTGTCACCCGCCTGCGCACCGAGCTCAGCCCCTCAGCAAGGGTATTTAGTTCGCAGAAAAGAAGGTGAAATAACAATAGCCAGGGGAAGAAAAGAAAAAAAAAAAAAAAAAAAAAAAGAAGGGGAAAAAAATAAATTAAAAAAAAAAAAAGAATAAAAAATGGTCTTGCTTTTCCCCTCGCCTGCTCACAAACAAGACCTTTACATAGTAAAATGTTTCCTTGGGTAAGGATTTTCTCCCATATCGTTTTACCCTCTCGATGCCTTTTGGTAAATCCCTGTAATGCACGATACGTTTGGGTTCCCCTCTCCTCGTTTACCCTTTCCGAGTAATACTTTCATGAGCTCGCTTGAGGATGATGGTTTGACTTGATTTGACCACAACCCTTATGGCAGCGAGACTGGGGCATTTAAAAACCAGCAGATCGAAGTTGGATTAGCCGGAAAACTGTCAGACAAAACATACTGTAGCCAGAATAGGCTTTACCTTTTTGAGACGCTACAAATTGCTGCTATGGACACTTCGGAGACCTTTGAAATCCCTTCATTAGCTATTTGATGCATTTGACATCCGAGCTCATTGTACCCTCGAGGCGTCCAAAGCCTTGAAAACCAAGTTTTATTAACCTAATAAAATACATGCACACAAAATTTGGGGGGAAATTCAAGAATCAAGAAAGGGGGGGGAAAAAAACCCAAACAAACAAAAAAACCCCCCCAAAAAAACCAAACCAACAACCCTCTGACATGTTCCTAGAATTTTTTTAAGGCTGGATTAAATGTGCAGGAGATGGAGTATTTATTTGTCATAATAAATTTTTTATTTTTTTTTACTTAGACGATTAGTTTTATAGCAGAATTGCTTTGTAAAAGAAATCGAGATTTCATTTACCTCTATAACTGACAGGCTGTCTTCGTTTCCATCTTTCTGATTTATTTTCCCTCTTCCTTGATTCTTACATTATGCAATAACTCAGTCATTTTTATGAACAAAGGGAAAATATAATGAGAAACATTACAGCAGCGGTGTGCATTTTCTGCCCACTAGCAGAGCGCTTTGCATGTAATATATTTTCTTTCCAGCCAAAACTAACGATTTTAATGTTACATGATGGGAAAGGACGTATTTACAGTGTTGCCATTGTACACCGGGATACTGGGACTTTTCTGTGCCATAATCATCACCTGGGCAGGGGGCCCGGTGCTGCTCCCCAGCCCTTTGCTTGCAGCATCCCTCCTCCGGCAGCATCAGGGAGAAGGGGTCCAGATGATTTCCTCCTGCTCTTCTTTTCCTTAAAGAGAATTGTACATGGGGAAAAAACCAAAAAAAAACCAAAAAAACAGAGGGTGAAAAAAAAAAAAGGAAAAAATATAATTGAAAAGTAATAATAAATATCAATAAATTATTTTTTTTAAATCACCTTTGTGATGGCTTTGACACGAGAAATCTAAACAAGCTCCAAGCTCTCTCAAATCCAGCTGAAATTCAGCTGCAGGGCACACACTGCTTGCTTAACGACAATGTCTGGCTTGAGATATCCTCTTTTTTTCTATCATAACCTCCCTAAAGTGTTCGTTCCACCTAAAAATCCTCACAGTTTGAGGCTTTCTGGGGCACGATTGTGCTCTCGGGCACAGCTCGCTCTCTACCACAGATAACCGGGGCTGTTCGCACTGTAATTGAAGCACAAGTGCCATAAACCCAGTAGCCATTAGCAACTGGTGAATAAGTGTGCGGACTGTAAAGCTAAGTGTTGTATCTTTTAGATAAAGGCTTATCTATATAGCCATTAAACCCACACTTGCCTCTTTAGCATGTGGAGAGGCTGGAGGTGTCGGCTCCTATAGGAAAATATTTATCTAGTCCCTTTCGGACAGGAGGATTTAATCCAGGCAGATTTGCCAGGAGAAACCCATTTCTTGTTTTTGTTTGGTGGGTTGTAATGCTGTGGATTAAAATCCTTAAATGCTTGTGTTTGCCCACAAAACAAATAAAGGATAATCCATGTGGATTGACAGGAGTATATATATGGTGTGTTTCCTGTCATTCCTCCTTTCCTGTTTGGAAAAGTTGATCATTTGACCATATACACACACACAAGTTTAAATATATTCCAGGAAAAAAAAGCAAAAAGAAAAAAAAAGGGAAAAAAAGGCTGATGAGACTCAATACTGCCAGTTGTCACTGTGGGTGGAGCAGGCAGGATCAAGTCCCTGTGGTCCAGCTGAACTAAAAGTCAAACAAGCAGCAAGTATCCCTCAGATCACCTGGATCAGGCCCTGGAGATGGACACATCAAGGAAGCAACTGGAGAGAAAATATCAGTGCTGATACCCCCTGGTCTGAACTACAGAGTTAGGTCAGTTCAGAAAGTGCTGTGGTGTGAGCTGCATGGAGTAAGTAGAAATAACAAGATTTTGATCCTGATCTTGTATCCTCAGCCTTTCTCCTTTTAAGACTTTTTTTCTACATCACCTACTTAAGGATGCTCTCATGCAGTATGGACTGCAGGGTACTAGAGACCTTGAACACCAGACTTTTATGGATGCCACAACAGCAGTAAAAATCACTAGAAAGATGTTCTGTTGTTTTTCTTACTTGTCATTCGTGGAAATGTAAAACTTTAATACAAATATTAGTAGCATTTGTTTTCATTTTTGTAGATGAGGAAACTGAGGCACTAGGGAAAAGAAAAGAGGTTTATTCCAGGTGCGGTTTCAGTGGTAAAGTGCAGGATTAAAACAGAGGTTATTTGCAGACCAGCCTGGTGTGTTTTTATCAAAGCCACATTGACTTTCAGATAAGAGGTCCCTGGCTGGTTCTGACTGAAGTGAATGGAAATTTTAGCATGGTTTTCAAAGAGAAAGCTGAGGAGAGCAGTAAACGATTACTTGCTATCGATCTTTTCTGAACAGCAATCTTTTTATTTTTAACGTAAGCAAAACCCCCCAGCCCCACCTGGGCCCTGGCTTTTAGAGTGTGTGCATGTGGGCGGGGCGGGGGGGGGGGGGGGGGGGGGTGGAAAAAAAAGGGGGCAGGGGGTTGGTTTTGTCCAGAAAAAAAAAAAAAAGAAGTCCTTCAACAAGAATTTTAAAAAAGGTC
>JAOEGS010011999.1:0-23444 GCA_025447755.1 Corythornis vintsioides | reverse complement strand
AAAAAACAGAACAAAACCAAAACACTAACCCCAGTGTATTAGAAACCTATAATATTTGAACTCTGCATCCTGTTGCTAATAATCATCATTAGGAATGTAGTACTGAGAACATTTAGAACAAATATCAATTGCTGCTTTCTGTAAAAGGCTCCAGTAGTTATATATTAAAGAAATGTTTTTATGTTTACACTAATTATTTATGGGATTGTCTCCAGCTACTGAATTAGGAGAAAAAGAGATTGAAATAGTCCATGTCAGAACAAAGAATGAGTATTTTATGAGTTTACTGCTCAGATTATTCCTCTGTTCTGGCATTTGCCTTACCACCTTGACAGGCTGAAGTAATTGAGTAGATTGTATTCCATCACTTCTTTAATTACAATGCTTCACTGAGCAGTCACTTGTGCACTTGCTAAGAATTTCCTCCTAAGGAATTGTTCTGTCCACTGCCATTGAGCCATAGCTTGAGGACTTAATAACAGAGGTACATGTAGCCAAAAGCTAGTCGTGTGGAGAGAATGACAAGCAGCAGCACACAAAAAACCACTGCAGTCAGATACAAAAGTTAAGTGTCAGGCACCAAATCAATCCATCAGCATCCTGCTAAATGGCTGTGTTAGATCTCAGGGCTGCAAAGATCCAGGCAGCCCCTTTTTGCAGTGCATATCAGAATTGATTTACCTAATCTCAGGCCCTCTGGTTTTCTCCATGAAGATATAACTTGTCCCTCACTCTCCAGAATCCTCCATTCCCTGGAGGAATTGTTCATCTAAAAAGAAGAACACACGGTATTAGAAACAAAAAGGGTTATTAGGAGACTCACAGTATCATTTCATGTCAATAAAATCTTCTTTATGAGAACTAGAAGTAGCTCTATAAACGTTAATGAACAGCTTGTTATTAGCCCTAAAAGGGGGTTTATTTGTCACAGGTTCACAGACAGAAAGGCAGAGGTTGTTCAGCAACTTGTTCAGCACGACACAGTGTAATTGTGGCACCCACTCTGACTCAGAATTATTAAAACCCCCCCATCATCACTTTCTGGCATCCATGGGAATTACAGGAAGATGATCTGAAACTTCTAACCCCCTGGTCTGGTCCTTTATGCACAGAACCATGATCCTGCTTCCCCTCAAAACCAAAGGTTTGCATTTTTCAGTATGAAGATCTGTAGCCATAAATTTTCCTCTGGCTATTTGGATGATAGTTCAGTTCAGTTTGGAAAAGGTTCAGGGAATCTGGCAAGATATGAAAAAGAAAATCTCTAAAATATAACTGTAGGGGAAAAGATTCCCTCTCTCATCAACAGTTGCATCTATGTAATTAAGATGTTTCTGGTTCTTTTAACAGAGTTCTCAGAAGAGAGGAGCTTTTAAGACTTGTGAAGTAGGAAAGAGGCTCCTCCTTTACCCTGGAATATACACTGAGAACACATGTTCTTAGTTTAATACTATTAAACTTAGTTAAATAAATTTATATCTGGTCTTTCACCAGTTTGTGTGACAAGTCCAGCAACTTAAGGTTAACAATGACATAATTCTCCACTCCAAATTGACTTTGCTTCTGTGCATATCAATATTACTTTCCCTTTGAACATCTTTTTTTCTTGTGCATAAACATGAGTGTGTTTTAAATTACTTTGTTTTAAATTGCTTTTTTTTCCTCAGCTCTCTTCCAAACAGATCCTAACCCCTCAGCTGGTATATTTTTCTCCAAATACATTACTATAATTAAAATGTTCATTTTGCACTACTTAGTAAAATACAGTTTATTTAAAGAAATTACATATCAAATTAAAGCAGAGATGAAAGAACATGCATTAAAAAATAGGAATTAGCACTATTTGCCTCACAGTTTTCTATTAATTTTTTTTCTTTCCAGCTGGTATCAACTTTTTAGCCACTCACACAGTCTGTGGTAAGATTTCCTGTGCTAATTAAGAATCCAAACTACAAAACATTTATGTGTAGATTAAAACAGACATTAAATAGATGCTTATATCAACATTTTTTCCCCATCCACATTCTTTCAAGAGTGAGTTTCTTACATATGAGGAAAAAACTAGTATCTTTGAAGTTCAAGAAGCAATTGTTAACCAAAATCCCAGTATATTCCAGTATTAATAGGTCCTGACAAGTTTTTAGCAGGACTCTGCATCTCTACTTTGGTTGTCTCTGAAAGCACAGTTATAAATACACTGCCTCTGGTGACACTGAGGCTTGAAGAAACTCATCCACACCACTTTCTCCAGTGCCCTGGGAAAATTATTGCTGGTTCCAGAACATGAAAAACATCAGTGAACAGTCCTTGAACAAAAATAGCTCTGCAATCAAAAAAAAAAGGGGTTTTTTTTTGGCTCAGGCAGCTCCTTGTTCAGGTCATTGCATAGTGCCACAAAGGTTTTACCAACACAAATGATGATGATGAAGATTTAAAATTATTAATTATTAAAAAAAAAAACAGAAGCAGATAGGATTGTTTTAAATTTTTTTTCTAAACGTGTAATAAAAAGTAGTACTATGGAAATTCAAGTCAGTATTGTTTCCAATTTTAGCTAGGTTGAAAAAAATCCAAAGTAAAGTTTCATATTTTTAATATGTTCCTAAACATTCTTTTTTTTAAAAATGGACCTATTTAGATAGATTTCCTGGTTTATTTTAAAGTATGTTTACAGCTAAATTTTCTCATTGTAAAACAACCACTTTATGAAGACAATAACCCAGAAATCAGAGAAATAGTGCAATACTTACATTTTGATCCCCAAATTAGATACACAAATCTTATGCATGGAAAAATACTGTAACTCATTGTTGAAGATTCCTGTGGCAACATCATTACAAACACATTTAATGTCTGGAAGAATTCCAGTAGTGCATTGAAATATAAGGTAATATTGCAGAGCTTCTTAAATTAAAACAATGGTATCATTAATAGGAAGTTCCTATAGAGTATGTCTTGACATAGATAATGATAATATCAGAGAAAGCCTGGAGCCATTATTTTGCTTTTCAGTGTATTCTAAAAAAAAAAATCAGATATATTAAGTAAGTCCATTCACTTCATGTAGTCAATTCTCAGTGGTATTTCAGGAAAGATTTATTGAACCAGTAGATTGTTTCCTCTCAGATACCACTGAGACGTGTTCATGGAATTCTAAGATGTTTACAGTAAATTAGAAGCTAATTAGTTGAACTGAAATGCCAGCACCTGCTCCTTCATTATTTAAAAGAAAGAATGAAAGGAAAAAAAACCCCAAACAAACCAACAACACAAAACAAAAACAAAAGATCAACACAAAAAAAAAAAAGCCAATAAAAACACAACAAAACATTTAGGGTTTCACAAATGGAGATAATACTTCAGGGCCTGGCTTTCTCCAAGCCTATTTAATCATTTGAATAGGTTGTCAGAATTATTGAGTTATGAAACTGAATCAGTGCAGCTTAGATATTTTTCCTTCCTGCAGCTTTATAGTCATTATTGTATTAAGATTCTGGCAAACAAGGCCAACAATATTTATGGTTCCTGCCATAACATTAAAAATGCATATCCCATTCAGATTTTATGAATCTTGAATTGCAGCAGGAAATGAGCAGTTTAGATGATAATTGACTTGTAAGGATTAGAGCAGTTCAGGTTTCCCCCTGTGCAAAGAGCAGGTTCATCTGAGGTCTTGGAGATAGATGATAATTCCTTCAAAACATCACATCTGTCTTTACAAAGAGGTGCTTTTTTTGTTCTGGTAGCAATAACAGTTATTAGTAAATCAGATAGAGCAGGCAGAGCCAGCCACATTGTGATGGGCACAGGAGAGTGAAATCCAAATCAAATATTAGATACATGTGGCATTTTGTATAATGCATAACCAAATAACCTGCCAATCCTAATGAGCTTGTAATTGAATCAGGAAAGTATATTACACGAGCAGTTCTGGATGAGAATGTGCTCCATCAAAGAGAGCATGGAAGTGATAAGAATTCACCCAGAAGGAGCTGGGTTTCATGTGAAGAACAGGAAGAGAAATTTTCATACTGTAGGAATTCAGCAGCTTTTCATATCAAAGATCCCCCAAAGTGAAGTGTTGTGGCCACAGCAACCTAAAAAGGAGAGTCAAGGGGTGAGGAAGGTGTTGAGTAGGAACAGCTGAAATTGAATAGGGAAAATTAAGATCACAAGTGCAAGAGGCAGAGCTGAAGAGACTGGGAAAGCTCCACATGAAAGAACATGAAAAGGAGGGTGAAAGCAGAAAGAAGGTTAAAAAAGACAATCGACCTGTTCCCTCTTATTACAACCTATTTCCCAGTAGAAGTTTCACCTCTTAACATTCTGTTTTCCCTCATGTTCTTCCTCTCCCTCCCTCCCAGGGGAAAGCCTGAGCTCTGAGAGAGCACTGAGATGTGTTCAGAGAATTCTAAGCTTGCCATAAATTAGCAGGTGATTAGTTGAAGTGATTTTTGCCTGTTTCAGCTTTGCAAACACACAAAGCCAAGTGCAGGCTCCTGGTACTATCTCCAGGAACTCATCCTGAACTTGGTCTGAGCTGTGGCTGCTCAGCCTGCTGTTTCCACTCCCAGGCTTGTCAGAGCACTAGGATTAGTTCTTGAGCATGGGCTGATTGCATCAGCAGGACTCCAGTTTCACAGACTGGAATGCAAAGTTTTATTCCAAAAGGGCTGAGAAACCACTGCCCTCTTCATTGCCCTTAGAAAGATTTGGGGACACAAAAAAAATGCAAACTGCACGAGGAGAACCCTGCTGGGGAGGCCTTGTGGCACTACTCCTTTACTCTTACTTACTACTTTTACTTACTACTTGGTGCAATATTGCTCTCAAATTCTTGGAAAAAGAAAAGTAGATGTGCCAAAGCTCTGTCAAAACCACTAGCATAGAGATAATACCCTTGTAGTAAGTTGAAAGAAGAAAGCTCATGAGTATAACAGTTATCTAAGAGTTTTTCAAGTTTCCAAGTTAGATCAGCTCTCCTGAGTTACACTGCCTAGGAAAGAAGCCAGTGAATGTGGAATATGGTTTCTTTTTCCTTGGACTTCCCTAAAAGTAAGCAAGAGAATTGAAGGAAAACATGTTTTGTGCTGATTCCACATTGCCACTGCAAAAAAAGTCCTTTCTCTTCTCCTCCTTATCACAGCTCCTTTTTTTTTGCTCTGAGTCTTTCCTTTCCATGGCTTTTGAAATGCCTCTGGTCAGCCTTGTCAACTGGCTGAGCTCCCTGCCCCTGAAACCAAACTGAAATTACAGATGTTGCAGGGGGAAGTCATCTCCACATTTTGTTATTCCATTTCAATGAATAATTACCAAAATTTAATCATCCTTTCTTGCCATCAAGAAGCAAAAATTTATTCTTTTATTACTTCTGTATTCTATCTCAATATAAAGGCACACGAACTAACCAGATACTCAGAATGCAGCTTGCTATCTAAAACAAAACTCAGAAAGCATCCTCATTAATAATAGCCTTCATAAATTGCCCAAGATCACTGACAAAAAATGATCCATTTTCATCGTGGTTCTCTGACCATTTTCCTGCCCTTTTCTCTACTTCTCCCTCAGTTTACTCATATGTCCTCTTATATTTTATAACTACCCCAAGCATTTAACCCGACCTTTAATCACCAGATCTAATCTGCAGTGGTGCTGTGCTTAGAAGCCCACAACAAGCAAGAATACTGTCTTTGTTTGGATGCCTTGCTATGAATTATGCTGGGACTTTGCTTCAGAATTTGGCTTTTACAACAGCCATAAGAATATTGCCTTTTGCACGGTAGTTATTCCTCTAATAAAAACAAATTTGCAAAGTTCTTAAGAAAAATTACATTATTCTAATATTCTGTTGGAACATGAATAAAAACATGTTCATTAGTTTAACTGAACTGGACCATTTCACTTCAATGAGATATTAAACTGGTTATAGTACCGTGACATCTCTCAGTAGTCAGAGACATCAGATCTCCATTCCCTCCCATCAGTGAGCCTGATGAAAAGACACATCACGCAGTGTTGGGCTGTGTTCTCCCTGCACACACTCTGTGCTGGTTCATGGAAGCACCACGGGAGATGGAGACTGTAGATCCAGCTCAGAGGAGGCCTGAACTATTCCTGCAGCACTACAGTTTAATGTCAAACAGAATGATTCCATTAAAAAAAGTATAAACATTTCCACATGGTGGGGGGGAGGGATTTTTTTTCCTTTCTCAAAGAGCAGGAACTCCAAATTTCACTCAATATACATCCCATGAATTTAACACACAAAGTCAAGTATGTGGACACCTGTGACACCTCTTTAGAGTGTACTACTCTAAATAAATTATGTGATGAATTTGAGGGAGCTGGAATACCTGTGGATTATATGTGCACTATCCTAACCTAACTTTGTCATGGCTGTAAAATAAAAGATTGGTTTATGACAATATCAAAACTTTCAACTGAGGTGTTTCTTTTTTTCTCAGAAAATAAAAGGAGTATTTGGAGAGAAGACTTTCCACTGGCTTTATAGTTTTTTAAATGTCCTGTTGGCTTTGGAAGAATTTTACTAAATATTAAATTGTCCTGGTTTGAGTGAGAACAAAGGCAGAGATTTAGGGTTTGAGTCCCTTTGTGGTTGCCAATAAATCAGTATATAAAGCTCTGGGATCCAGAGGGTCTCGGGTTCTCACGTTCATTCGTTCATTGTTGTTGGTTCTTCTCTTGAGGGGCTCTCAAGAAGTAGACTGAGGTTTATCATCCCATTCAATGTTGTGTTTTACCTCAAACTGGAACTGAACCAAGTTCCAAGAACTAAAGGCTTTGTTGAACACTTCCATCCTCCCACAATATTCCAGCTTGCAGTTCAGAAGAGTGCATTGACCAAGTGTTGGCAACTTGGCATCTCTTCATCTCCGAGCCTGTCTGCATCCCTTGGGATCTCCTTGCTCTAATCTCTGTCTCTCACCACGTGCATGGCCAAAATCTTCACCAAACCCCACCACCTTTGCACTGTTCATTACAGTTCTGCAAACATCAGCAAATTGGTCAGAGAAATTTGGAGGCGCTCAAGTTTCTCAGTGCATGTGTATGTTCAGGGGTGAATATAGTGGAGAAGACAGGCAGAAAGGGCTAACATTTTTTATCCTGTTTCCCAGAACTGTGGAGCTATTCTCATTCCAAAGGCAACATCATACTATGCTTGGCTTCTGCTACCAATAGACTGTATGCCAACTTCAGGGAGCTTCAAAGAGCCTGTGATTCTCCACTGGTGAGAAACACTGCCTGTTTCCCAGCGGGGATGAGGAGCTCCTCCTTGGCTGAAGTCTGAGGAGCATGCCTGACCATATCACATGGCCCCTTTGGAAACAAAATATTGTCATTTCCATTATTAAACCAGTTTCTGGACTGATGTACTGGTTGAAAAAGTAATATTGTTGGCTTGAAGCCTAATGAAAAAAAAATCAGTTTCAAAGGCACCCAAACCAGACTGAAAAATAAAGTTTTGTCTCTATTTCCTGAAACAGAAATAATTTGATTATAAATTTATCTCCCTAACTGGAACGACCACAAATAAAGTAGGATCTTGGTTAATCACTTGATAGCTAAATCAAAAAAAACCCATCATGCTTCATCAGCATGTGATAAATAATATAAGAATACAAGCTTCTGTATCTAGCCACATCTAAGGAATTTGGGAGTGGAGAGCAAACCTTTTAAAACAATATTTTCAGTACTTGAATGAGGCATTCTGGACTTGTTTTACTTATTACTATTTAAAACACGACTAAGGTGGTTTTGATTGCAATTAATTAACGTGTAGAAAATTTTCATGGCAATTTCAAAGCTCTCACTTTCAAAATCACACTGCTACATTTGTAATGTTGTTGATTAACTGTTCCTTCCTTAAGTATTGTTGGGCATTGCTTTTTGGGAATACAAGTGCTTCTTTCCAACTGAAGGCAGTGCACTGGTCAGGCTATCATCATGATAAACAAATCTATTTCATCTGTTAATTAAACCAGTAAAGCCTGAAGGAACGTTTCACCATCCAGGAAACCAAATGGGTATTTATGACTTCCATTCATGCTCTTTTTGCATACAGATTGTGAAGTCATGGAGGAAGTGTTTTGGTTTCTGAGTTAATGTATTTCCTCCAGGCTGAACAATCCCAGCTCTCTCATCCTCTCCTCCCATGCCAGAGGCTCTAGCTTAGTAAAGTTTGTGGCTCTTCACTGGGCTCTCTCCAGCATGCCCATGTCTTCCTCATATGACTTGTTAGCATATCACATGAACTATTGTGTTCTCCATTCACTACATAAGGACCTTTGGACACACACAGTAATGAAGAAATAACTAAATAATAAAAAACAAACCAACTAACAAGCACAAATCTAAAGAGCTAAATATTTCTATAAAGGCTCCTCTTGGTTCTGCATAGTCCTAGCCTTTAGTTATTTTTATTTACTTGGACAGAAAACATCATCTCAATAAATATATATTTATTTAAGCTGCTTGTATGTATTTTGGTAGTGAAATATGGTATGGGTTGTGTTTGGGGCTCTTTTGTAAGAAAAATATTACATGTAAAGATTGTCTTGACTTTATGTGTACCATAACAGGCAGATATATTATTAGACACATAGCTCACTAATTAACCATACTATCTACAATTATATTATGTCTATCCCATCTATTATATATTATATACACATATATATTATGTAATCCCATCTATGACACTTTTATATTGAGGTGTGGGAGGGAATTTTCAAAAGAAGGAATTGTATTGGTTTTTAACTGTGAACTGAAATAGACAAATTGGAAATACATTTTTTTTGATGTGAGATTTCTAGCAGATGCATCACAAATGGTTAGAGCAAGTCTATTCTTCACTAAATCACTCTTACTCACACATTGAAAATCAGTATGTCTTCTCACACAATTAGGCACCTAATTATGTTGAAAAAAAATCCTAAACAAATTAAGATTTAGATAAGTGTAGTAGAACTTCCCAGACATTTCTTGTCTTCATTTGATTTTTAGTAGCATATTCTTGTCTGTGCTAGCTATAGAAATATTAAACAGGTGCCTGTACAATGGTCACGTGTTTAATATTTCAGTTTAGGTCAGTAGTTATTGTTTTAGTGTGAGCAACATATACAGCATATCTCTGAGTTCACACATTAAACGATTTGCCAGACTATTTGACCAGTTAAATCTGGTTCATTCTGTTGACTGGTATTGATTCTGACCAAAGCAGCTAGCACTGCATTTTTCAAAACCTAGACTCCATAAATTCACAGCTACACCATTGAGCTGACAAACCAGAAGCCATACAATACATTTACATTCACAGCTGGCATGCCTTCTCTGATCCTTTTCCCCCAGACATGAGGCTGTAATATGATTTATTCTACTCTATTATTGCTTTCTATGTCCCAGTCCATGTTTGTGCTTAGGGACGCATGATGAATCAACTGCCAGGGGCCAGCACACTGCAAAAGTGAGAATATGAAGACGTGATGAGGTGAAAATGTGATTACAGTTCCAAACCTGCCCCAAAAGAAAGTCCCTGTCACCACAGCCTGCACGCTGCAATTCGGAAAACTAATACGAACCAGGAGTGAAAAGTCAAACAGAAATTTTAAGCAGACTATTGACATCAAATTACTTGCCAAAAAAAAGTCTGAATGAGAGGGAAAAGTAAAAAATCCTTGTGTTTTACTGTGTAAACGATAAAGACTAGCTGGCAATTCACCTAATTCATCATTTTCCTCTCTTGGGCACAACTGTGCCCTCCCACACCAGCATCACATCACAGCTCGGGAAGCTCCTTTCTGTTCACTGCCTGAGTTGACTGCCTCTGTTTTCCAGGCAATAAAAGTCACAGTGCACTCCATGGACAGGAGGCCAGGACAGATGCCAGCTATCCTAACTCAAGGATGGAGTCACTCTGAGACAACTCAGATGACAAAATGATGTTTAGATCTGAGTTGGTTCCCTAGACACTCATTAAAATAACCCAAAGCACCTCAGTCCATATGTTTTAGATACGTGTCTTAATCTGAGATGGGTGACCTCACAGAACATTTGGATGAGTTCTTCTAAGTGAGCTGGTGACAGTGTGCAATTCCTGGAAGACAGGATAGGAATCCCAACCACAGCACATAAGAGAAGAGCAGGATTCCTACTGGACAAACCACTTGGAAGTCTAGGCTCAGATAAACTGTGCAACCCTGTGGCTCTATCTGAACAGTTGAAGGGCTCATGGGTGTTTCAGACAAGTCACTCCAAAGCTAAATAGAAAGCTAAATATCCCCTCTGGCAGCTCTCATTATCCCAGCATTGTATTTCTCCAAAAGGAGCACTAATTTCCCACCTATTTCTTAAATGAAGTGGTTTCTAAAGTTGTCCTAAAAGTTTCCAGTGAAACTTTTTCAGAAAAAGAGACCATTTCATCTCCAAAATTTCTTTGGCTGAAACTCCAAATCTCTGGAAAAGACTAAAAAAAGTGTCTAAGGAATTTTTCAACCTCTCAACTTTTCATAAAGGAAAGAAGTTATTTTCTGATCAGCTCTTCACTCCTCATTATGTCAGGATTCATGAAAAATAAAGATATTTTTCAATAAAGAACATTTACCTCTAGTCAATATCAAATGATTCTCCAACAATTACAACAAGAAATGCTTATGTAAACAGTGATCATCTGAAATATTTATATAGTCCTCCACATTAAAGTGTTTTATATTAATGTGTCTAGAAATAAAGGGATAAAGCAGAAGTGATGGAAGACAGGATATGTTTGTTATAGGCTACTATGGAACTTCTATTATAGTTTGTGAGTAAAGCAGTGTGACTTTTGCATAGCAACTGAATTGTAGTTTAAGAACAAACAGTGATAATGAAAATCAAGAAAAAAACACAACATATATAAAAACATGCTTATTAACATAAAATCAGCATTCCAACAACTGACAGATATATGGAAAAATCCTGAGTTAGAGCCTAACATGGTCCAGTTGATTTTCTGCAGTTAATTAAATTACATGGCCCCTAACAGCACAGAAACTGTGCTGTGATCACACAAATGTGAGCCTGTGTGCATTTACAATGTTGGTAATATTATGCACATAACATAATTAACAGTGTATGTGAAGAGTATTTGCAGCCCACATGTAATGTGCTGTTGACCCTTGAAGGTGATTTTATTTCTTGGAGCCTCTAAATAAATAGAGGTGCAAGTTCTCTTTTAAATCAAGCAAATGTTTGGCTACAATTGAAAAGCATATTCTGAACAAAAAATTAAAGACATTTGAGCAGTTCAGGATAGCCCCACCTGAAAAAGTGTGCCTCAGGCAAAACTGTTTGCTCCTTTCCAGTGTTCTTTCTTCTTTTTCCTTTTCCAAGGAGGAGTGGGTGCCTCTGAAGACCCAGTGATAGATTGCATACATGTGCTTATTTTTGTTAGGACATAAATACAGTGCATGCATAATTTCTATGGAGCTTAAGCATTCGTTATTAATTTTTATCTAACGGGTCTGGTTTTATTATTCCAACCATTAAAATTTACAGGAGAACATTTGCACTCCGAATTAATCTATTAAATAACTTACAACCATGGCAAAGAATTGCCTCGTGTTTAATCACTTTTGGTAGGCACCAGCACAAAGATTTACAGATGTAAACCCTAAGGTCTCTTGCTCAGTTGCAGAGTAAATCCACTAAAGTTTGAATGGCTGGTAAATATTTAATGAAACAATAAGCTCCTTGAATTTTTTTTTTTTAATGTAATATTTCTTTTCATCTGTTGTGCCTCAAGAAGAATTTCATACATCAAAATGCATGAAGTAACTTAAAGCAATTTTCAAGTGTCACATTGATTTAAAATATTTCCTCTCACAAGATTCATTCCTCAAATTGTGTCATGATTAAGCAATAATTGGAAAATTCTCTTCACTTCCCTAATTCTGCCTTTTAACACTAAGATATGTGATGATCTGTACACAAAGGATTAAAATCCTTTTGTATTATACCCTTTTGTGAAATTAATCACTGATAAAGAATATGCATAACGAAATTTCTGATTTAATAGAGGCTAAAATTACTAAGGGAAAAAGTAGGATAGAAGGGCATCTTGAAACCACTACCCTTGATATACAATTGTAAGTCAATTGGCATTTCTATCTTCCTCAATCTGCAATTCCATATTATTATATGCAAGCCCTGGCAGCAACAGAGGATGAACTAAAAGCCATAGAAAAGACTTGAAGGGGAAAAGCTCTTGACAAATATATACTTACTAGTCATTTCTCCATCAACTTTTCTTTGTCATAATTGCTCTTTTACTTTTTATCTGCTGAGAAAAGAAGGAAAAATTAAGTATGCTCTGAGCATAAGCTAAAGCTTTTATCTGGAAATAACTTATTTTTCTGTGCATATACTTTCCCCTATGGCTTTAAATGTGCAGCTCTTCAATGCAAACATATTTTCTTTTAAAAACTGTTGGAGAAAATCCTACCCATAGATGTAAAACCCACCTGTGCTTATAGTACAGTGAAGATGGAGACTCCTTATAAAAAGGAGTCACCTCCTTTTTCACCTGAAAAAGCCAAGGGATAATAAGTACAAGTGACTCCTGGGGAAGTTCCAATTGGACACAAGAAGAATGTTCACAATGAGAACAGCCAGACATTGGAAGTGATGGATTCCCCAACACTGGACCATGAGGTCCCTTACAACCTATCAGTCTGATTCTATGGTTTTCTCCCTATTCTTCTCACTCAAGTGCTTGGGACTAAATTAATTTTATCTAAGTGGTTCATGAATCTAAAGACCAGAAATGAACGTTGAAGCCTCCCTAACAATGAGATTTTGAGCTTTTCAGCAATGTGCATCTGGATTGCTCTGAGCACTTTGGTTTTCAGTCTCTGATACTTCATAACTAACCCTAAAAAAATGTTTAGATTTCATAACTAGTCTATCTTAGGTGTTGTGTTTGCATCCTGGTGTGTGACCGCTCAGGCTAACCTACTGGAGTGGTCACTATCTCACAGCAATCTCCATATCTCACTTTTCAAGAGGATTTGTCTACTCTTCATTAGCCAAGGTCAAATAGGACTAATGCTTAGAAGATTTGTACCTCATTAGCATTATCTTTATTGCCATTATTTCACAAGCTAACAAAACAAAAAGGAATTATTCCCCAGTTAGTCCCAAACATTCCTACCCTTCTCATTAGTATTGGCATAACCCTTTTCTCTAGGGCAGCTCAGAGCTCAGTTCTTGAAAGAAAAGCTGACAGCAGCAAAATTATTGTACCAAGAGGGACAGGCAGAAAACACTCTCTTGATTTATAATCAGATTCTCTTATTGTAACAAGCATTTCCTCATTGCAGGGCTACTTAGATCACCTCATTTAATTTGTCACCTACTAGACACTACTGTAGCTGACAAAGAAGGGTGTGTTTTCTCCCTGTACTTAAGAATTTTAACCATCAAATGTTAAGCAGGATCTCTGAGGTAGCATTTTAATTCAGATGTCCACAACAGAACACCAGAAATCCCCACCCTGGGCACCAACAAGGCTTTTCATATCACCAGACATCAGGTGCCTGAGGATCTAATTTCCCCAGGTGTCCTTATGGAGAGAGAAAGAAATGCAGAACACCAATTTAAAAAGACAGCTTTGCACACTTACTTTGTCGCTTCCCTTGAGCCAATATATTGAATTAATCTCAGGGTGGTGTTTTATGGGCAAATATCCACGTGGGATAGTGTTTCAGCATAGTGATAAGTATGCAAAAAGGGGGAAAAAATCCTCAGTGCAGCGAGACACCAGTTCAGTAGTGACCAAGATGATTTCTTGGAAACACAAGCACCCAAACCCCTCAGTCTTCGGTCAAGGCCTCAGCACACATTTTAATCTTAGCAAGGGGAAAGTTGCAGACTTCCTTACAGACACCACTTACTCATCATCAGGGCTGTGACACCTGCTCTCAGAGTGAGAGATGACCTCCTACTTTTCCACTGTTTCACTAAGCAAGACAGCTGAGGGTAAAATCACATCCCACCAGCCAATTCCCTGACGCCAATGACCTGGAAGGTTGATGTGTGCAGTGCAGGTTTCACTGAACTAGGCCCAAGGGAGCCCTCCTCATTATTGGCCCCAGATCTGAGGGATAACAGCCCCGTGATAACCTCCCTCTCCTAATGCCCAGCTCAGCTGGGGCATCAACTCCATGGCAAGCCTTTCAATTCCACAGAGCACACATAGCTGCAGGGTTTTAGCTTGTCAGTGTGTAATTCTCTTGCTGTCACACATAAATAAATGGCCAAATGTTATAAATAAAGGTCAACTGGAATGCAGAGCTGTAGCTGTCTAGCCAGGATCTCACAAAGGCCTTCTCCTATTTATGCTCCAGGATTTTTATTTCTCTGTGAGAGGGTTTGAAAGATTAAGGGACTTCTGAGCAGGCTCAGTCATAACGTGGGGGAGATGATTCTGTCCTTTTACTAACATTATTATTTGTAAAAATCTGGGTTACCAAAGGCAAAAGACTGTAAGGTTATATTTGCTGTTTAATATATAATCTTTAGGTGTAAGGAAAATGAGGAGCCTACAGCTGATGTGGCTGACACTGCTCCCACTTTCATAACTGGCAAATAAACACTGCACATAAAAAAAACCAGACTAATAGAAGTAAAAGGAGGGCATGACAGAATTCAGCTAAGCCAGAATTTCACACTTGTATTTGTGTTTTGATTTGTTGTTGTTTTTTACTATCTCGACTGGCTTAAGGTCATCTAACTGACTAGTAATTTGACTGTAGGGTTGATAGAAATAATTTTAGTTTGACCCAAACCCTTCAAGAAACACTGAAATGGCATTCTTTCCTTGGAGCTACAAATATTGTATTAATCCACCCAGGAGAAATGGTTTATCCAGCACTGACAGCTTGTCATGTCCTTATCTGACCTCATCAACTGCTGTTGTAGAAGACAACCAGAGGAATCAGTCAGTGCCTCTCTGATTGATTATAGTATTGATTTTTTTTCTTCTCTACTCAAAAAATAGTAAAAGCCCAAACCCAAATGATCCATTTTAACAACTACAAAACCATTTCAGAAGTTTCTAAAGAAAAGGCTGTGGTCTCTTGACAAAAAATATGCAGCTCTAGAGGGCCAAATATTGAGCAGGTGTTTAGAGTCTGTTCTTCACATTAGATTTTGGCCTTTAGCTTTCTACAGCCTACTATACTCCACTGAAAATAAGCAATAGCTTTTATTAAGCAATTTTTGAAATTGATATTTCTTTATATACTGAGAATAAACAAAGCAGATTGGAACCTAGAAAAAGTATGTCACTTTTTATGTTCCAGATATTGTGGCTTTAAAACCATTCATGAATCTGAGGAACCAACAAAACACAATTTATTTCCTATTCCTGTAATAAAACTGATTTTTTTTTTTTCAGTATATATGTTATTCATATTAGAGAAGTTTCCTAATGCTTGGGAATAATTTTCTTCTACCAAAATTTCTGTGGTTCTTATGTGCACCCTGTTTGTACAACATATAATTAGAACCATGGAAGACACTGGAGTGACACCATTAATACAAACTTAAAGGATGTCTGTGTAGACTCCTTGGGTCTCTTGCTCTTGTTTGTGTAGGAAGGATCCAAGTAGCAATCCATCTATTAGGATTTTCTTTTGAAAGCTGTTCTAACTTGAGGTTTTTTTAATTTAAGAACTATAGTGCTTGGCACAGCTCCACTGATACTGAGAAGAATAACAATTAAACAAAAGCACAAAGTACTATTTTAAGTGGTACTTTTCAATGTTATGATTGAATTTAAAAATAATAGTTCAGAATATTCTATTAGCTAAACAAAAAACCTGCAGGTTCAACATAATGTATGAAGGACAAAAACTCCTCAATACAGAATGTCACAGCTGTAATGGAACAAAAGACTTGTATGATTATAAGTGACAATAATTTTCCATGTCTTTTAATTAAAAAATATTTAAATACAAAGAAGGATTCAAAGAAAG
This sequence comes from Corythornis vintsioides, assembly GCA_025447755.1. Lineage (NCBI taxonomy): Eukaryota > Metazoa > Chordata > Aves > Coraciiformes > Alcedinidae > Corythornis > Corythornis vintsioides. The sequence continues at coordinate 7,410 of JAOEGS010011999.1, read as the reverse complement.
TGGATGCCAGTGTGCTCTAAGGAATTTGTTTCTTTAGATTAGGTCACTGACCTTATTAAAACTCATCAATAATTAATGTGTTTCTGCAGAACAGCTTTCCAGCCACACCTCCCCAGTCTTATAGCATTGCAAGGGGTTGTTGTGGCCCAAGTGTAGGACTTGGCCTTGTTGAAGGCCACAGGATGGGCCTCAACTCATCCAGCTTGTTCAGGTCCCTCTGCAGAACCTCCCTACCCTCAAGCAGATCAACACTCCCACCTCACTTGGTGTCATCTGCAAACTTACTGAGGGTGCTCTCAATCTTCTCATCATTACCATTGATAAGATGTTAAACAGGAGTAGCTGTGGGGAACAGTATCAAAGGCTTTGCTGAAGTCCAAAAAACACAGTTCATTTTTCCAGAAGACATGTGAAACTCTACAAGATGTCAATCACACATAGCAGCTGGAGAAACTGTCACAGTTTAGGGTCAGGACAGTCCCTTAGACCTATAACAGAGACTCTGTTAACCACCCTCCCTCCACAAAGTGGAAGAGAAAGGGAATAAGGGATTCTAATTAATAGAATTTTTTGGTTGGAAGAGACCTTGAAGATCATCAAGCCCAAGTGTTAACACTGACAGGTCATCACTAAACCATGTCCCTCAGCATCACAGCTATACAACTTTTAAGTACCTCCAGAGATGGTGACTCCACCATTTCCCTGGGCAGCCTGTTCATTTTTGCAAGACCACGTTTGTAAGAGACAGAGCTAAAAATAGACTATTTAGTTAAAAATAGAAACCTGGGTTGCATTTCTTTGCTATTGAAATTCCTCTTGTGGACAGAGAGCTGAGAGTGAGCCAGCAGTGCTCTGGCAGCAAAGGGGACCAACAGTCTCCTGGGCTGCATTAGCAGAGCCAGTACATTGAAGGGATATCCCCTTCTACTCAGCATTCCCTAGACCACTGCTGGAGCACTGTGCCCAGTTCTGGTCACCCAAGACAAGGGCAATAGTCTGGATCAGGTTCAGCACAGGGTTGCCATGATAGCCAAGGGATGGGCTTGTTCAGCCTGGAGCAGAAGTGGACCAAACAGCAGCCCCCAGGTAGGCTGTATAAAGACAGACCAGGATCTTCACAGTGGGACATGGTGGGCAGATAGATTCATAGAATAAATCATCTAGGTTGGAAAAGACCTTTAGGAACATTGACTTCAACCATTAACCCTACTCCACCAAGTCCACCACTAAACCATATCCCAAATCACAAATATATGGCTTTTAAACATCACATGGTGACTCAAACACCTCCCTGGGCAGCCTGTTCCAATGCCTGATAACCCTTTCAGGGATTTTTTTTTTCCTCATGTCCAGTTTCAATGTCCTCTGGAGCAGCTCAAGGTCATTCCCTCTTGTTCTACCACCAGTTATTTGTGAGATCAGCACTAACCTCTCTGTAACCTCCTTTCAAGTAGTTGTAGAGATTGATAAGGTCTCCCCTCAGCCTCCTTTTCTTCAGACTAAATATCCCAGTTTCCTCAGCTGCTCTTCATAAGACTTGTTCTCCAGGTCCTTCACCAGTTCAGTAAGTACTAACAATGGCACAAGATAAAAAGAAATAAAAATTCATGAAACAAAGTTATGTTATCTTACATGTAAAAAAATGTATAACAATATTACACAGTGTTAATTATAAAAGGCTTGGATTTCTACAGCACTGCCATTTTATATAGCTTAAAATCTAGCAAAACAATCTCACATTGAGAACCATGTGGGCTGCATTATGACCTTCTGACCATAAAAATATTCTTGGCTTCAACGAGATTTATTTCAAATACAACTTTCACATGCATTAATCACCACAGAGGACTTTTGCTTTTCTGCTTACAGTAACTTACCACTTTGATTTGAGAAAAAAATAATCCCTCTGTATTCTGACCATGTAAAACTTTGCATGAATACATCTACTCAAATCACAAAGACATGGAAAGGAAAAGGCAGCTGTGGACAGATAGCACCTCTGTAGTAAAAGAACAATGTGATAGACAATTTCTATCTACCTGTCTGAGCTATACAGATGATATTTTTGCTTGAATATTCACACAGCTATTTGTAATTGTGACACTTCAAACCCTACTGGGACAGTGGGCTGGCAAGGGGGGAGACTCATAGAGAGTGTGTGTCCCCACAGCAGGAGGCACTGGCTGGCTGGCCCCAGTTTTAAGAATATTAAGAATCCTTTATATACCAAGCTTTTAAATAAAGCAAAATGGTAACAGGCTTCATAAATCTACAATTGAACAGAAACTTCAGGGTGAAGGTAGCAAACTCTACAAGGTTTTCTGTAGCTATACAGCATAGTCACCTGAAAAAAAAAAAAAGCTATTTCTTTCTTTTTCTTTCTAAATCCTGTGATTGAAACATCCAAGTTATGAATATGAAATCATACACGAGGATTATTCCCATCGTGCTCGCTCTTCCTGTTTCCCCATCTCAGGGAGAAGTTCAGCTTCACAGCTGGAAATTATATGCTGCAGGTTTGCCTTCAGAAAGTTAAGTGGTATAGTGTAGGCGTGTGGGGCTGAATTGCTATAATGCATCAAAGCAGAGTTAGGAAAAAAAAAAAGCCTCAGCTGCCAGCTGTTTTTTTTTGCATGGACAGACTCCCACCATGCTGACTCTGCCCCACACTGCCTGAAGAATACCCTTCTGTGCAGTAATGTCTACATAGATATATTGACAATCAGGAAGAAATGGCTTCATATGATAATATTATCAGCTTGAAAGAAACATCTACTCTAAAAAGCCATAAACTTGACAGCTTTACTCCATCTGGCACCAAAAGCAATTAAGTCTGATTCAATTTCTAAACGGTGTCATTTGTATTGTATTTGGCTTTACAAGTTAAAATAAAATCCTTGCCATAGTCTGAAAAAAAAAAACCAAACCCAAACCAGTCAAGTCTTTTAAGTAAAGCACAGAAAGTATTTTTTTTAAATAGAGAGAAGTGTATTCCACAATATCTGGGACTTTTTTCTTGGAGCAAACGGGGGTTGTAATGCAGGATAATTATTTCTACTCTCTCCATGTGCTAAAGTTGCTCTAACAGCTCTCAAATGGGAATATGACTGATGGAAAACATCAAAAAATGCCCCAAACATTACCAATTATTAATTATTATGTTATTTGAGTTATTTAATTTTAGTTTTTCAGCCAATTCAAATGAATTTAGAGTCTAAACCAAACATTTTAAAAGAATTTTTAAAGACTGAGACTTTAAAAGCAAGGGATAATCCAGATTCTGCTCTTACTTCTACCAACCATGGTGTCAAAGGTCTCGTTTGGAAAGTACCATCATTACTGCAGAAGCTAAATAAGATTTTAAAGAGAAAGTTCTTCCACTTTGGGGGACATCTCACTATCTTCACAACTCATCCACAGCTCTCATCAGATTCACATTGCTATGATTCCTTTGCAGCCTCTGTCATAGCAGAAATTTATGGGGGTTTGCTTACTTAAAAAAAAAAATAAATTAAATAAAGCCTTAAATTCTTAAATGTAATTCTTAAATTCTTTGCAGTACATGCTCGTTGAAGAAACTGAGGCTGGTACTAATCAAAATATTGTCTAGGCATCACAAAAGTTACAGGTGGGTGTAGGACTCATCTCACTTGTGTTGTAGTTGATGGAAAGAACATTTACTACTAAGGAGCTGTCCACTGCATCTGCAAGCAGACAACTAAAGAAAATAGATTAATTGTACCCTAGAAATGTCCTGCTTTGTTTTCCAGAACTTAATGATGTGAGAGATCGTAGAGGTCTAAGTCTGACCAGATGAATCCTCCCCATCATGCCCTAAGAAGTACCTCTGAATATTCTCCCAGGCTCCTGGGAACCAGAAGACCTCAGTTCCCAATCTCTGGAGTGGACTTTCTAAAATAGTCAGTGGGCTCAGGCAAAAAATACCAAGTCTCAGCAAACTGTGGCAACTGTGAATCTTTCTGTTCTAGGTGCTGTGGAAGTGCATGCAAGGAATTACAACTCCATCATCTGCTGGAATCACCTAGCTCATGCAGTTGCTAAAGAGTGTTAAATAATAGCAGAATAAAGGAAGGGGAGGCAGCCCTGAGTATTAATCACATCTGTAACCTTCCTTAAGATGATACTTAATGCTATTCTTTTATTTTCCTGAATTGGAGCTGGGGTAAAACATGAGAGAAGGCAGCAATTCCAAGGTCACACAAGCAAATCTTCCTGCTGCTGGTGCCTATTATGTCAATTCAGCAATGTTTGTTTTGTTTTGCCTTGTTTTCTCCCATTACCAGCACAGTGTATGTGTTCCATTCAAAACTGTTACTATAGGAAACCTATGGTAACATTTAAAATTTACTTTTCTTTTGGATAAAAATATCAGAAAATTGACGGATAAGTTGTTTGGTAGAACAATAGGGCATTTGATATTTAATCTGCAAGCACTTAATAAGAAGTATTCCAAGTAATGGCACAATGCTATTATCATATCACTTAGTAAAATGGCAGCAAATTATTGTATTATTCCCATCTCGTTGGGTCCACGCTATTATCAGGGAGATGCCTTTAAAGATGACATTTAACATCCTCCTTTTACACAGTAAAGTGGTTAAAAGCACATTGAAATGTTCAAATGTTTCTGATCTCTTGACAGCTCACCAGAGCATTCCGTGGGCCCCCCTGCCTCTCCAATTGCAGCTCTAAAACTTGGGATAATTATGAACGTTGCAGTCACACTAAATTAGACTGACAGTTGAAATACTGATTACTAAGGACTTATTAAGGACTACTTTGCAACCAATTACGTTGACATTTGACTTGATTTGACAGTTGAATTGAGTGGAAGATTCCTCCAAAAACAGTAGAGAAGAATTTAATTTATATCCTCATCACTTTAGGATAATTGTTGGGGACAGATTCATTAATATACCACTACAAAATGTATTTTTATCCCAGCTTGGAGTACCTACATTTCAAATTATAGACAAATAGTAAAAACATGAGGTATTTAACATACAAGCATCTTCTCATCTTTTGAGATTTGGCAACTGCTACCTGGCACAAAAAGACCATTCACTGCCAGCTTTGAGGAACTTCCATTGACCATCAACTCCAGCAAAGCAAAAATCAGTTTTCAAGTTGTGAAATATTTTTCCTGTGAAACAATCAAATCAGTAAATGAGATGACACCCAATCCCCACTGTTTTAACTTTGCTGTACCATTACATGCAAATTCACTGTCATTACATTGTTTCCTAGTAATTTCTCAAATGTTCCTGCAATTTAGTGAATTTCATCCTGAAATTCTCTGAAACACCTACTCCTTTTTTCTTTTTTAATGTGCAAATAAGAATTAGCAAAAAAAAAAAATAATATTACCACTTTAAACTCAACTGATATTTGCAGAGCAGAACGCATGGCACTGTTTGGTTTAGTAGAAAGGTGACAAACATTGATTCCCAAGGGATGTGAAGAAAGGAAAATTATGATTATTTATTTACAAATCCTTTCCACCACCAAAGAATTAATGCAATATTTCAAAAGACTTTTTGAAGCTAAAGAATGTCACCAGCCTGTCACAAATTAATAAATTAATGGCAAAGACTTTAGATACATGTTGTTTATTTTTATTTTCACTTTCTGACTTGTAGAATCCACTACAAAATTCCATAGAGAAAAGGAACAAAAATCAGTGTAATTGATACAATAAACAGAAAAAAAAAAAAGCTGTCTAGTATTTGGATCAGAGAGCTAATAATCTTCAGTTTTAACTAAAATCTGTTTTCTAAGGCTTGTTCTTATTCCTAATTTAAATAAAACAGAGATACTAATTAATTTCTGAATCTATCATTCCAACACCTTTTTTGAAAACTGGGGGGAGGAAGACTATTTGAAAGTGTGATGCTGCAAATTCATTATCTTGTGTGAAAATAAAGGGGGTTTTGAGTAAATATATTTTATTTATATTGCCAGATTCTGGGTGAAGAGCTTTGTGTCTATTCCCTGCCATAGTGAATTTCATCATTCACATCAGCAGGACAGAATATTCATTTTCCTCTTATTTTAAGCCACTGGTTTTCTTCTTTGGAGCATAAAGTAATATGCTACCACATATATAAACAAAGCTGAAGGGTGTCAGCCCCTGCTAAGATGTTGGTTTTCCTCTACAGATCCTGAACAGCATTCCACAACAATCATCTTTGGTATTTTCATGTTCATTAGTACTTCAGTTTTGTTTCTTTATTGTAAATTGTAACATCCACTGTCCAGCCCTATTCCTTAAAATTTGGTTCAATGAGTTCTTGATGTTTGTATGATATAAAAAGGGGGTTCATGAAATAGCAGTATGTGAAATCTCATTAAAAAAAAAAAAAAGGCAAAATAAACCACAGGCACATACTGTCATATTTACAAGCAGAGAATCAGTAAGAAAAAAAATAAAAATCAAAAAAATTATAGGTAAATTAAATGTACCCTGATTTATCTTTCATAGGAAGATGAAAATCCTTGTATTAGCACTGCACAGTATGGTCCTTTAATTAAATAATGCACTAAAGCATCTATTCTGCACTAGTTATTTGCATGTAATTTACATTGTTACAACAGAGAAAGTCAATTTTATCATATAATAGAAAACTTTAGATATAAATGTAAAGATTATGGGTGAGATTTTTCTTTCTCACATATTTTTGGTTTGGGTTTTTCTGTTATCAAGGAAAAAGAATATTTTGTCTTAATGTGTCTCAGTCCAGAACTCACTTGAACCTGCAGTAATAACAGTGCTGCCTACCCAGGGACTGCAGTTGAACACAGTCTGAAATTATAGTGACTGCAAAATCCATTCTGGATTAGGTGAGAAAACATATGATATATAGGGTGGATATAGGACACTCACATTACCTAAGGACATAACCAGAGTCCAAGATAACTGATGATCATCCATCAGCTATAAACAAGAGCAGTTACTGCTTTGAAGCTTAGCTTAGCTAGGTAATATAGCTACCAATCTTTTTAGAATAAGCTTTTATTGTCCTGAGATGTTCATTCTAAAAGTCATTTTGAAATGGAAGCATAATTTTTTTCCTTTTCAGAGGAGACTCCAAAAGCTGGCACCGTGGGCACCAGTCACAACAGCACCACACTAATGAACCAGCAGTCACACCAGGATAATGAAAATGAACTGAACTTGAAAAATGCAAAATGAGTGAATAAATATTTATACATCCAGCAAAAAAATTTAAAATGAGAGTAGGGGAGAAGGGGACCACTCATCTAAATAGTACTACACAAGCAAAGTTAAGTACATAGAGCTGTTTCTGCAATTTGGTGGTGCCAAGTACAAATAAAAGTTTCAGAAAGTAACATTCTAATACTTATTTGTGATAAATAGGCATATTTAAT
>JAOEGS010011998.1:49823-67889 GCA_025447755.1 Corythornis vintsioides | reverse complement strand
TTCAGTATTCTAATGGTCACATTGAGCATTGCTGCTGTTATCTGCAACCTGTTAGAAACACCACCCATAGAAGTCACTATATCAAAGAGTGTACCAACACACTTCCACAGTGGCAGGACTCTAGATGGATGATCTCAGGAAAGTCAGTTGACTCTCTTTTTCCCCAAGAAATCACTGGGTGAAAAGATGGATAAATATACACACCACACCAGATCAGATTTCCTGACATCAGAGCCAAGCACAATGACTGATCTCATTCATCAAAGGATTTAAGGTTCATTCACAGTGACTCTCACCACATCTGAAAGATGATGGCAAGTTCCTAGGAGAGGCTCAAAGGCTTCTGTGTGGAAAGCAGACAGTCACAAGATGCTTCAGGATGCAGGAGAAAGCTGTGATACAACCATTTTTTTTTTGGTTGGGTGTAAAAAGAAAAGAATTTATTATTTTAGTACAGAATGTCACAATTCAATGAGTAACTGCCCATAAGAAGATCTGACAAAGCAATTTTCATCCATTATACAGATACAGAAAAGAGAATCAAGGTAACTATTAAACAATGTTGAAATGCTAAATATATATATGCAAATAGAGCTTCCAATTAAAACAACCGTTCTCATCTATGCTCTGCTGCTATCTATTGCAAAAGCAAATTCCTCCAGAAAACCACTGATTCTTCATGGTTCAAAGGAAAGTCTTGCTTCCAGAAACAGAAAAACGCCACAAATTTATTTCTCATTTATGATAATTCCATGAGCATGACTATTCATTTTCCATTTGCCCAGCTATCCATACTTTCTAGTCCACCTAAAAAACCAAAAGCTGTTAAAAGAAAGTGACTGATACAAGCACATCAGTTTAGCATGAGAAATAGTGAAACCATTACAGATCTAATACAGACTACCATGAAGAATGAAGCACAACAAATTAATTCCACTAGATCTCCTAAAATAACTTTTCCTAAAGATTACAGTTCAAGATGACAACAGCACTAACATACACCTTTGTCAGATAGTCAAAAATCCCCAGATTTAATAGGAGGTCATCACAAGAAGCCACCAAAAAGATGAACAACCCATAAAACATACGCCTAAAGGAGAGGTGTTCTCTGTGATAGAAGTGGAGGGAGAAATATAAATGGAAAATATAGTAGTTCAGTAAATAAAAATGTCTGAACTATCAGGACTTTTTAAATGTCATCTTTCTTCTTAAAGTGGCCCAGATGGGTCATGGACACAAGTAGATTGTGTCACATAGTCCTTCAGAATAGTAACTGCATGCAGTACAGCAACTAAAATTCCTTGAATTAAAGAATAAACATCAACACCTAAATCCCCACCCCACCCAAATCCCCACTCTTACAGGATGAGAAGACAGAGAGAAATTAAACTGTCAGACAGTTTAAGTTTGAAGGTTAAGATTATCCTCATCCATTTCATACCTGGAGTGCAAAAGAAAGCAAACATTATATTCTTCTTCTAGAGGCTCATGACAACCTAAGCATATGATTTAAAAGTCAGATAGATATAATAGCTATCTAATGGACAGGGAAAGAAATCCAGTGACTCCAGAGTTACTCTGGATTTCTAGCAGTTTATCTTAGATTAGAATCCACCCTTCACTATATTGGCTGTTCAGGCATAAATCTAAATGAAGAGAAAAATATTTATCTTTAGAAAACCACAAAGCAGTCCTTAGAACCATGGGTGTGTTTTTAAAGCTCTGTACAGGATATGAGCAACATTGCTTCCTTAAACCATTTGCCATGTCAGTCTGCTCTGCAAAGTTGCTGTAAAAAAGCCATTGTGATGTTCCACATTTCATGTCTTGCAGTAATTGTAGATCAAACGCAACAGATTTACAAAGACAAGAAAAATATTTTTTCTCCCAGCCAGCAGTTATGAACATTCACCTCAGGTTGAGTTTGTTCTTTCCCCTCACCCCCATAACTCCTTCTCCTTACTAATGAAGGTCCCACTGAGCAAGCCAGGACTCTCCAGTACATTCCCTTTGTTCCCTCTGGGTTTACCCAGGTGAAAAAGATCCAAAGAAACATATTAAGCTGTTCAACAGACACACAAGGAACCCAGTCTAGATGCCACCTCTTCCCCCATCCCATTAGCTCGTATTACAAAATACTTCAATGTGTCACTAAGAAACAATTGCTTTATTTGCCAGTTGCAGTAGAAAACCAGAAAAACTTTCCACAGAGGCTTTTGGTATATTTTGATAATGCTGAAATTGAGTAGAGAAGAATGTGAGAATAGTGAGTTTGCAGATGAGAGAACTTGGAGAGAAAGATAATTTTTGCTCCTAGCAAACTGAACATGAACATGAACCCAGAGGAAACAACATTTCTGCACCTATCTTCATTTATTTTTGTGGTACATGAACTGTCCTGAGATAAAATTTTCCTGAGCAGTGCAATTTATAACACAGAGAACTTCTCCCAGGAAATCTGGGGAAAAAGAAAGCATCCCTTAATTCTAAATAAAGACTTGTCCAATGATGATGCTGTTTGAGGACAGTATGTTATGGGTATAACTAACTAACGACTTCCCTACAAGATAAAGAGTTTTGAGTCAGAAGATGAGCTGCAGGGTGTAAAAAAAATTGGAAGTGATTGCCTAGTTTGACACAATTCTACTGTATCTTAAATATGTAGAATTCTCTGGGTTCCTGTAGAGGAAAACTCTTAAAGGATTAAGTAGTGTCAGAGACAACACGATTTGTTCAATTTTATTTTCTTTTTAACTTATTTAGCCTTTCAGGTTTAACATTTCAAAAAATAACTCATTACTCCTGCAAAGTACTGTCAATATGACAAATGAGAACAGAAAGATGAGAGCATAGAAAACTAGTATGAAAGTACATCGCTTATATAACACGGGCTTTATCAGTAGGGAGAAATAATTTTCATGAATCAAAAGTTACTTAAAACTTTCCTGCTAGTCCTGTGACTTTATAATCCTGGCAACTGATTTATAGGAAGAGACAGAGGGCCTTTTCTCATTGCTCTGTCTGATTAGATCCATCTTCTAGCTTCTCAGTAGTGTGATATTACAGCTAACGTTGATGAGGGAATGAAATACTTTCAAATATAAGACAGACCTTCAGTCAAATAGGTCTTTACTTGCATGATATAAACATGAACAGCTGAGCAATGAAGTATACTGTATAATTTGTGCCAATGTGAATGACATAGCATCAAAAACACGGAAATGTCAAGGAGAAACTTAAAATAAGAAAGGAAAAGGTGGCTCTAGTTTAGGAGTACATATAATTCACAGCAGCCACATTGCTGTTTCTCATCCAAAATATTTGGACATGAAATACAGCAATCAAACATAAGCATGGATTCCCTGGACTAATTATCCCAAACAACCTGTACATCCAACAGACTATAAATTTCACTGCAACTAAGGCAGATAAGAGATTTAACAATAAAACTAGTTCTTCTTTCATAGACACTAACGTAGGTCCTGTAAACATATCTAAGGTAGTATTTAAGAAACACAGTTTTGTGTCATTACACTAGTTCAACAATATGTTCCCTAAAAATGGGTCATAATTCATTTTATTAAGGCAAGAAGCCAATAGTGCTCAACATTTCAGGGAGGCTAATATTTTTCTTTGGTTACACAATGTACGCTGGTGGAAAGCTCTAAAATCGATGGTGACTGACCTAACACTCCAAGACAAGGTACTGCAAACAAGCTTTGGTGTTCTTGCCAAGCATAAATATTTTTATTCTTGGGGTTGACTTTGTACAGAACGCTAGTCCTATAATAAATTCAACTTCAGAACATTACTATTTGAATGAAACCCAAATCTACTGTTTGTATTGGAGGATTCTAATGAGACCAGTCATCTAAATGGATATGATTCAGAACTGAGATCCAGAAAAAACATTACCTTTGGTTAAAAGCCACGTCATCATTTGGAGTTCCAACCAAATCAACCAAAAACTAGTTGAAAGAAAGCTGCCTTGCACTATCCAGTGAACTGAGAAGTATCAAAATAATCAGCCACACCATAATGACTGGAGCATTGACAGTGGTTTCTATGATCTAGAGCAACATCCATCACCTCACATGTAGGCAAGGAAAGAGTTCTGGTAAGCATCACTAGCATTATTTTTGCAATAGCTATTTAAAAAAAACCCAGTCATATAGGGAATCAAATGGTCACCTACTGAATGGTCTGTTTGACTTCAGTGGAAACCAGGCCTGAGTAAAGACTGCAGGAAGAAACATGTTGTTACAGTGAAGAGCAGAGAAAACAAAGGAAAACTTCAAAGAAGATTGGCAGAGAGTTTCCAAAGTGTAAGAGGGAGTTGGATGTTGGAGGTGCAAGTCCCCTATACTGGCTTTGAAATGCTATCCCTTAAGCAAACAATGACCTAGATAGGACTCCAAACCTGACACACATTAATATTGGAGAAACCTGGGAGCTCACAATGGAACAGTAACTTTGACTTGACAACTTTGTGTGAAGGGTGGCTAAACCATGGCAAAGTAGTCAAGCTCTTTTTTCATGTGACAAAGAATAGATGCTTTCCAAGGTGCCAGATTCTTGAGCAATTCTGTTGAATCAGAAAATATTTTGAGAAGCCATCAGTAGAACCTGATACTATTTTTATATTACCTCCCCCACACTCATCTTTTACATGTAGTTGTTTTAAAAATTAACACTGCTCTCCTGAGACCCTTCAAACCTGGCAAGAATTTCTCAAACTTGAGAAAAAAAGGTGAGGGTGGAATAGACAATTGCAAAAGATTCCTCACCTGTTTTGCTCATCTGACCTCCCAGGCTCTCAATGTCATTTAACTGATTGTTTCTGAGTTGAGTAAAGTACTCAAGTAAGTGGAAGCAATCTGCAACATTAATGTCAGAGCCAAACAGCTCACTATGGAAACCTCACCATTGCATCAGTTCTAACAGGAACTAGCCTTCATTAAAATTCTGGTCTATCTATGGTTTGCAAAGTAATTTGAATTTTGAAGTATCTGAAATGAAAGCTACTTATAATATTTCAAAACAACAAAAGTTAATTCACTATATAAAATAAATTGATGCATTATGATTTTTAACCAAAAAAAAAAAAAAAAAAAAAAAAAAAAACAAACGCCCCACCAAAAAAAAAGCCAACCAACCAAAAACAAAAAAACCTTAAAATTCCAACTGGTAGAGCCTTTTGTATAATAACAGGAGCATAAAGAAACCCTTAATCTTATGCACAGGTAACAAAGTACAAAAGGAGACTTCAACCAGAAACAAGCTTGCCTGAAGACACTAGCTGGCAGATTTCAGGCTTTGCCATAGTTTCATGACTCCCAATCAGGGGGACCTCCAGGTACAAACAATTATCTTCTAAATCAGTATTTCAAATCAAATTCAGAACACTAAGATGCAGACTCATCAGCATCATCTAGTAGCTTTTCAATGCTTCTCTTGAAACACTTTCATAGTCTTGAATACAATTAGATCCAGTTAAAAGAAGGTAACAACTAGAGGGGAAAAAAATATTTTTCAGATGACCAACATACATTTCGTCAACACAACAACCTTCTGAAGTATTGCTTTTGATTATGGAATATTCAATTTATTGGTTTTGGCTGTCAGGTTATTTCATTCTGACTACTAATTTTGTATTGCATTTTATTATAATGCTGGCATATACAATTCTATGTGATATTTGAGTGTTCCAAGATAAAAGCATTCTGACATTTCTAAAATGAAGCATTTCTGACTTTCCATGCCCTGTTTAGTTTTACACTCAATAAGTAAAATAAATTTTTAAAAGAAATATTAAATATCACTGTTACCTTCAGGGACAGCAAATTTATCTCACATCAGATACAGTCATAAAGTGTAGTTTGACTGCATGAACTTGCTATTTCCTGATGCACAGGCATCCACAGAAGAAACATACCACTACCTCTGTGCCCTTGGGACAGAATCCTGAATCAGGAACCTGGAAATTAAATTCCATCCTACTTCTTTCCAGCAATGGTCTGGAGTATTATGGGGTATTTGGGTCATTTTGGATTTGTTTTGCAACTAAAGAGGATTTTGGACTTGAGCACCTTTCTCCACCAGCAAAATTTAAGAGAATGAAGGAAGAAATGGCCTTGCAGAAAGAATACACTGGGAGCCAACACTTTCACAGCAGAACATTGCAACTTTTTCAGCTGAGGAAATTAAAGACCTCCTCCATGACAACGTATGCCTTCCAGCCTTCAGTGAAGGCAGCCTTTGATGCAATAACACAACTGTTCTAGCAGGGCCCAACAAATGGATTGCAAGAACACATCTGAATGAGGTGCAGTGGTAGATGTGGTGACTGATATTTGCCAAGCAACTGAAATTAGCGAGCACAAAAAATAACAAAGCCACAAAAAGCACTTCAGAACTTCTCAACCTCGTTATTATTTCTCAGCATTATGAAGCCAAGATTCCTCAGAAAGGAAACACTCAGGTAACACAGCCTTGTGAGCAGGCAAGCACAAGTTGAAGACCCCATGAAGAGGCAGAGGTGGCTATTCCACTTGGTGGCAGCAGTGGGCTAAAATACAATGAAGTTCGTGTTCCAAAACATCACAACTTCAAGTGATACACGAAGATAAATCATCCTTTCCTTTATAACCTCACACTTCAGTTTATCTTTTAAACATTGAAGTCGAAATCTCTCCACATTTGTTTCCACAGGTGATTTTGAACTGCATTACAAGATTGGAAGCAAACTTCCAAGAAAAAAATCAGAGCAATTCCCTTTTTCAGGGAGGTTGACATTAAAATAAATAATGTTTTTTAAATGCTAAACAGTAACCTCTCTGAGAAGGAAATAACTCTGTTATCGTTATATCCACTGCATTGCTCCATCAAACTTTTATAGCAAAAGGAATACTGAAAAAATGCCACCTTCTGTGGTGGGTTGATCCTGGCTGTCCACCAAAGTCACTTTATCTCTCCCAACCTCAGCAGGACAGGGCAGAGAAAATACAGTGAAAGGCTCTTGGGTTGAGACAAGGAAAAGGAAAGAACATTCACCAGTTGCCATCACAGGCAAGACAAACTCAAATTAAACTCATTTCCCTATTACCAATCAAATCAGAGTAGAAAAATGAGAAATAAAACAAAGTCTGAAAAATAGATTTCTCTACCTCCTCCCCTGCAGCAGTACAAAGGGACAGGGAATGGGAGTTGCAGTCAGTCCATTACACATTCTCTCTGGCACTCCTTCCTCAAGGGGAGGACTCCCCTCACTCTTCCCCTGCTCCAGCTATGAGGTGCTTCCCATAGAAGAAAGTCCTCCACAACTGTTTCTCTCCCATGCTCTCACCCCTCTCTCCAGGTGCAGTTAAATATGTTATCAGAGGCTCAAGGGGCGGGTATGTCTTGGAGCCAGCTGGTATTGCCTTGATGAGGCAGGGGAAGTGTCTCACAGGATCCACCTCACTACCAAAACCTTGCCTCACAAACCCTAGACACCCTCTCAGTGTTCAGTGGGTTAGTGTTCTGGCAAGAGGAGTCACTGACATTATTGCCATATGGCTCCTGATGTCAGCTCCTGGATGAACAATGTTAAAGACCAAATTCTTGTCCCTAGAGCAAATCCTGGGTATAAAAACTACACCCAGGAATTCCTCCCTGAGAGTAGGATAAGTATACAGCCAAATTGTCACACTCTGTCCAGACTGCTCCATGATAGCTGTAGCAGTTCCCTATAGAACTCTATGGCTGTTAAGCATCACTTTAATAGTAATTTGCACAGCTATGATGTAGAATCTTGTTTTTTCTCCTCAGAAAAGGACCAACTATTCCACGTACACAGGCTCTCTCCTTGTAATTCCCTCTACTTTGTCAGAGTTTAAGTTGCCACACTGAAAATTGCATACAGAAAGGAACTGCTCTTCCTGCTACTTCTAGCTGTGTGTTTTGTAGGTGAGCTGGCTGGAGGAATCTGCTGCCCCACACAAACCAGGAACTGAGTGGTGTTCCCATCTCAGCTACTTGTACACTCAGCTGTTGCTAAATGTTCCCCTGCTCTAGGCAACCATTTGCTCCGAATGTGTGCCAGTGCCATGTGACCCTTGGATGAGAAAATACACCGACCTTTCAAGAACCTCTGGCAATTTACACCAGGTATCTATGGCCTCCAAGTCATGAGACAGAATGAGGAAGGGACAACAACTTATTAGAGCAGGGAATTACTGGTATTTTGCTATTAGACAAGAAATCCCCCCATAAAATTGCTTTCCAGTCTTAAGTGACTTGAGGTAAACAAATCACATGAGTAAGGTTTCCTACAGACTTGAAGCATGAAATAATGGAAAGGGACAGCTGGGGGAAAGGCACATAAATCCAGTCAGAGCTGAGCAATTCTGTACTCCTATAGTTGTGGTCCTTGCACAGTATCTTCCCTTGGGCACCTTCCACCTGGTCTTTGTCCACTTCACAAGTGGAACTTTTCTGTAGTCTGTACCACAAGATCATCTCAGTTATACCTCTGCATTTGATTTTCCTGCAGGCTTTTGTTTGTTTGGGGGGGTTTTGGAATATGCAAGTCTGGTAAAAAAAATCAGTTGTATTGATTATTTTTCAGGTCATGGGTGAGGAAGAAGAGATCTTATAAAATTTAAGAAGTAGTTTAAAGCTCATTTTTCCCTTTTCCTTCATACTGGTTTGTTTGAAAAGGCAAAATCTATTTGTTACCCCCCCAATTTATCATCAAAACGAGCCTGACATTAATTGCATTCTGTTATTAGAAGCGGAGGTCATATGTGCCTGCCTTAATAGAGTTTGCAGCTCTTATTTTTATAGATATTCCATGTGGGCTAAATAACATTAAGAAAGCTGAGGTCAAAGCCCAGTCATTTCAAAGGAATAAAGGGAAAGATTTACAAGACATCTGGTGAGAACAGTTTATAAGGGGAAGCAAGGCTTTTCTTCTGAGATTACACCAATTGAAGCCTAAATTGGGGAAGAAATCCCAAAGGAAGGCACAGTCCACTTGGTAAATCAATAGTATGCAGAGATGCGACTGATTTGATCCTGAATTTTAAATGGGTGATAGTGTCTCACACTCCAGGAAGATTCCTGACAAGCATTAAGTTTTGATTTCCACAAAGCACCTTTGGGATTTTACAACAAAGCAGTCAGGTGTCCTATTTAAGGGCCTGCAGCTTTTTCATCACCCCAGCTGTGTCACCAGCCCCTACTGCCCTCACAGAGATGTTCTCTCAGGTCTGCTGCCATAATTGCTTATGAAATTGTTTCCTAAGCCATTTCAAAATTAAGTGCCTGGGTTAAATATTTTTTCCTAAGCTGACTGATTTTAACCACATTAAGTTACATGCAAAGTTACACCAATTGACCAGAGGGAGGGATTCCAATAGCAAGTAGCCAGGGACAAGAGTGTCCATAGGACAATAACCTATCTAGTATAGCTAAAGCTATAAAGTGGCTGATCAAAGCCTGATCCTGCTGTACTGACATCTGTTTTTACTACCATAAACCAAAATTTAAAAAAAAAAGTCAAATCATCATCACAAAAATCTTTTCTTGCTTTTAGTGCTTATTGTACACTATCCAGAGATTAGCTCACACAGGCTACCGAGTGCTTGCCTGACCATACTACACAGGTATTGGATTGAGCTAAGGTAAGCACTTAGCACATCACCTAACCTCAGATCCAGAGCAAAATGTGAGATGTAACCTGTGGTTTCATATCACCAAGATGTTTTGGAGTGTTTTGTTTCTGTGAAGACAGAGCAGCCCACTCACCCGGCTCACAGTTTTTACCTCTCAAGCAGCTGGGCTAGCTAAGGAATGGCTCCAGTGCACTTTTTGTAGCAGGCAGCAGCCCTGGTTGAAGAAACTCACCCTCACATCTGCTTCACACTTGTACTGCATTAGCAGGACCACTCAGTCCATTCCACTCCAGCCTGGGAAGGGAACTGGTCCAGCTTAACTGCTGCCCTGGGACCAGAGTGTTTCTCAGCTGGCTCTATTAACCCAGCTCAAGTGGTCCTATTGCTGAACATGAAGCTACTGCTGAGGTGGCAGGAACAAAATGTGCAGCAGAATAAGTGACACAGGGCTGAAAATGCAATAAAGGAGCATTGTCACTAAACTTTGCATCATGTAAACACAACTTGGAGGTACACAGAGATTTTTTATGAGATACTTTTATGAGTCCTCACGTCTGTTCACATACATTTTCTTGGTAACATAGATAGCTAGATAAGAAATACCCTACAAGTGCAAAAAAAACACCTTTGTCAAAAGTATTTCTGTTCAACATTCCCCATGCTATCTGCACCTCAGATGTAAGCTTATGCAATCCTACACCCACCCTGGGCTGCAAGATCACAGTGAGAGAGAGCTTGTACTGTTACATCTCCTCCCCACCCCAAATGCCAAAAGGCAGCAAGGGATTTTATGCTCTCATATCTGTGCCAGAGACACCACACTTTCAACACAGAGTGAAATGGTCACCAAGTAGTGATAGGTTTCAGTGACTGCTAAAGCTGAGCTTAGTTTAAATTTGTGCACTAGCCTGGAGTTAACTTTACCCAGTTATTTGCTTCCTTTGCTCCCAGAGTTCACACTGAGAGCCAAATCCCCCTCCCTGGGGTAGGTAGTATGGCTGGCTGGGGCACTGCTAACCCATCCAGAGACAGGCACCAACACTGTCTCTCACCTCTGTGTAGTCTACTCCATGAACTGCAGTACTGGCTGCATACACTTTAGAAATGCCCTCTTCTACATGTTATGTGGCAGGACATATGTTAGGTGTCAGGATGATAAATGGCTTGATTCTGGCAATCCTAGGATACAGGGAGTGTAAGCTAGGGATAAGGGCAGCATAGAGCAAACTATACAGCCAAGAACAAAACTTGCCTTTAAATGGGAAGTTCCAGACTTTGCACTAATTGAAGTGTTAAGAAGCTGCTGCCTGAACCACAGACATCTGTGTGCAACTGCTCAAAAGCCTGCACAATAAAGGTTTGATTCTCTTAAATTTACTGAAGTCCTGTCTGCAGCTGTAGACATTGATTGGGTGAAGTTTAGTAATTTCTGAAATGGCATTCCATTATATAACACAAAGGCTATCTCTAATCACACCGTTGCCCCTTAGCAACCTGAAGCTCCTCCTGCAGTTTCATCACAGTTCTGTATCAAAATTTATCACAGCATCTTCATCATCATGACACTAGATATGAGAACAGAAAAACAAGAACAAACCAAAACCAAAGCCAATCCTGGTCTGCAGGAGTTTTCCTTTTTACTACCTTCTCCTATTTGCTTTTAAAGGGTAATCCGTTGGTCCCTCTTCTCATATCCTCTAAATCTCTGCTTCCAGTGGAGAATTCTGCTGGGAATCCTGCTGAGAGTTCATTTCAGGCAAGGCTAAAACCTGCTGATATTATTCTCTCAATGATTGCAAAATCTGATGTCAACAGCATTCATACATCAAGCCTACATCATCTGCTTCAAGTATCATACATTTTGATCAGCCTCCCATTGCTCTATACCCTGCTGTAGTATTTTCTTTGCTGTTAAATCTGAGACCATTTCTTGTACATGTTCTGTAACTTTACAATTAATCAGTCAGGCACAGCATCTTGCCCTGTGTAAACGATGTTGTTCCTCTAGCTTCACCTACATAAAGATGATAAAGATAGGGTGGACAACTCCATTTTCCTCCTCTCAGTGACCCATTCAAGTACCATGAATAAAATGCATTGCCTGGATCCTTTACAGAATGGTAGAGGTTGGAAGGGACTTTTAAAGCTCATCTAGTCCACCTGCCCGGCAGAGCAGGGTGGCCTAGAGTAGGTCACACAGGAACAAGTCCAGGCAGCTTTTGAAAGTCTCCAGAGATTCCACCACATCTCTGGGCAGCCTGTTCCAACTCTCTGCTTATCTTTTCTTTTTGCACTCATTTCAGCCCTGTCCCCAAATATCTATTTAAAGACTATGATCTATTATTTTGCATGGCTTCAAAGTGAGTGCTGAAACTGTACATGGTGAGCTGAAATATCTGTGGCCTGCAGGTTTGCCTCAGGCTAAACCATCCCCTGAACTAGTAGTCAAAGCAAATACCTTCTCATTTATTAAAGATGTGTTGCATTCACATATCACTGGCATCTGGTGTGGCTAACTGCATAGGAGATAAACTACAGTCAACCAGTTTGGATGAGATTCACATCAGACTTCTAGCTCCCATCTCAAAAAAACAGATTATAGAGAAACATTAGTTTAGATTTTTTTTTAATCTGACCATCTGGAATTATTTAGAAATATCAGCTAGAAATCTGGACCTCAAAAAAAGCAAGGATTCCAAGATAATAAAACCAGCCCAAAGTTCACAGATCTTTGGAACAGAGATCTCAGTCCAATTCTGTATCTTAAACCAGAGAATAATCAGAACAAATTTAGCAAGGTCATGATAAAGGCTCAGCCTTTAAACCAATATTTTTAATTTAGTCACTTGTACTTAAAGATTACTTTGGATATGGTGAGGGCCTTTCCATAACTCTAGAGATTATTATCTTTCAGCATGTGAAAGAACACTGTTGTACTGCAGTTACCAGAGTAGTACTGTGCAGCACATTAACATGCCTCACCAGAACCGTTACCATATAGAAACAACACACCAGCTTTGTAAGCAAGTGTCTGGATCATGTATAAGTCTCATGCAGGAGAGGACATCAATAACCACACAGCTTTACCACAGCGTCATCCTTGGATTTCAAAAAATCTGCTCAACAGGCTCAAAGAGTCAGGCCCACACCCATAAGGGTCACACAGCCCTCTTTCTGGAGGTGAACTGGAAGTCAGCACTGACTGAAGATCTAGCTAATTTTCGATCACTTGATCCCTCTCAAATTCAGTGTTTTTTATTTTGCACAGAGCCATCATTCTAACAGTATCCCTGCTATAACTAGAGCAGATATTTAACGTCCTCCACAGAACTTATTCCTAATGCCCCCATTTCTGCTGCAGTGCTTCTCACACTGTCTTTAGGAACAGGTAGAGATTTTCCTTCCTTGCCATGAGCCTACTCTCTCTAGGACTATATGGTCTCACAATAAAGCCCAAATTTATTTTGAGAATATTCTCCATAACCCTTCAACTTCATCAAGTATGCAAGGGCAGAAGCCAACCAGCCCCACAATACAAATCACAGCCCTCCATGGGTAGAAATTCTATAGCCTTCCTGGGTAATCCACTTCAGCAATCAGCTGGGACCTTCTCTTGGCACCTCAGCTAATTTTTAAAAGAGCACCATTATTTTGATTTACCTGATCAGGAAGCCTGGTAACATGACACTGGAAAAAGCCCGAAACTTCACATTTCAGCTCAACATTTCCAAAATAAATAGTTTTCTGGAAATGCTGCAGTGCACATTTTATATAACAGACACCCAGAAATCCTATGGGAACAAAACCTGCTTGCAGGAACCAAGGATCTGGTCCTTAACTCTAGAAAAAAAAAATAATTTCTGGCCTTAATTCAAGTGTAGTTTGTCATGAATAAGAAAGAGAGATCAATGATAGCCCTGCAAGAAAAACAAAAGGCAAAGATAAAAGCTTGAGGGAAAATTATCTGATTAATTTCAAAGCAGAAAATATTTATCTTCTGATAGTTCTGCAACAGTAACTTCTCTCCTATTGTCCAGGATGACTAATATACTACAGATACTATAATTTATCTGATGGATACAGATTCAGTACAGTGAAAGCTATTCATTGCAGTATTATTGTGGAGTTGCCATCCTGAGAAGCCTTGAGATGGTCTTGTTCTGAATCTCAGGCAAAACAGAAATCAGCTAGCTCATTAAAAAGCAGCTCTTAAATAATTACAAATGGAAATCTTATGCATAAACTAGTTGGTGATAAGCTGAAATTCAACCAGTTTACATGCTGACACAATTGGTTTCACAGCATGGGAGAGTCAGAACTACAGTTGCATTACATCATGTTCTTTAGTTCACCCTTTATCTCCAGGACAGTATTCAGAAGGGGGTTTCTGCAGTTCTGTCTTCTTTTGAAGGAAAATTGCATAGGGTGAAGAGTAGTTTTATGGCCTAGATCCCAGGCTAGAACCTGAATTAATTTCTCAGCTCTGCAGTAGAACTCCTGAGGGGCCTTTGTCAGTCATTTAACCTTTTTAAGACAGGGTTTCAATTACTTCTATATCTGTCAACTCAACTTCTCTCTCTCTCTGAAGAGCAATAATAGTACTTATCACATCTTGGTTTTACTTGCCTCAGTAGATAGCAAAAATTTGAGCAGACTGATTTTTACCATATGTCAGTTCAGCACTGGGCATGCTGAGGTCCTGGGGAGGTGGTTAAAATACAAAACACGCCAAACTCCTTCCCGCAGACAACCAAAACAACCACCCCAAAATGTTATGGTTTTGGGGTTTTTTCAGCCCCATTTTTTTTCCTCTAATATCCTCCAGGATCATTTTATCTGAAAGAAGGCAGTAAATCCTACAGAAAACAAAGGGAAAGTTTTATCCATCAAGCACCAAAGTCCAGTCCACTCCCCCTGCAAGATCTGCAAACCAGGTTGTTCTGCAGATCCAGTGCAGGAAATCCCAACTCAGCACAACAGTCGGGATGCACATTCCAGAATAATCAAGCACAAAAGTAGTTTTTGTGCTGAATCAAGCTCAGGACCATCAATATTGAAGGGTTTTAAAAGACCACAGAATTATGCAATCATAAAATGTTTTGGGCTGGAAAAGACCCTTAGAGGTCATCTAGTCCAAACCCCCTACAGTAAGCAGGGTCAACTTCAACTAGATCAGGTTGCTCAGAGCCCTGTCCAACCTGACTGTGAATGCTTCCAGAGATGGGGCTTCTACCATCTCTCTGGGCAACCTGTGCCAGAGTTTCACCAAACTCATTGTAAATAACTTCTTCCTTCTCTCTAGTCTAAATTTACCCTCCTTTAGTTTAAAGCCATCACCCCTTGTCCTGTCACAAGTATTTTCAACAAATCTGTTTAGTTTTCTAATGCATAAGTCCCTCTCCTTTATTCCCTTTCTCTTCCCCTTTGGGAAGGGAGAGGGTTTAATGGAGATCATCTGTCATCTGTCTACAGGCTGTCCCAACCCTAGCCACTAACAAATACATAAAAAGTTACATGTAAGTTTTGCCAAGATCATTTTCTGTGAACTGCTTTTTCTTCAAGCAAGAGTCTTTGCAGTTATTTTTTGCCTTTTTTTTTTACTTTTATCAGAAATTAATATGGCTCATCAGAGCAGCTTTAGTGTAATGGTTCTGTGTTAAGATAATACCCCATGTATAATAATTTACATTAAATCTTTTTGCTAAATACATATTGTTCCCATCAGTGAACAAACAGCTTATCCAAACATCCAGATAATTTGTTTTAACAACATGTTACTGTTCTTTGGTAATGCAACAAAGCAGGCAATCACAGATGAGCGAGCAATATGCCAATAAAATTGAAAGAAATAAATTAGTATCATGGTAACACATGTGTCTTCACAATTAATAAATTCCACTCCATCAGCCTGTGATTTAATTATGCATTATGTATAGGGCTACCATGAATCATTCATGGATTCTGTTAACTTAATGGCTAGATACAAAGCTTATGATGAGAATAGTTACAAGAAAACATAAGTGTTCATGAACAGTAGGACACAAAATAATGCCAGATTATTTTCTTGTTTCTAGGAGGCTTGGGGGTTTTATTTAATTAGGGTTTTTTTAGTTGCTGTATTTTGGGTTTCTTGAGTGTTTTTTGAGATGTTTGTTTGCTGTTTGGTTTTGGTGGTGGTTTGTTGGTTGGTTTGTTTTTAAATAAAAAAGGATAACATTTCAGCCAAGTAAAGTACCTTTCTGTGTACCTTCACCTGTCATGAAGTCAGTTTTTACTGCAACAGTCCAGGATGCTAACCCTTTCCTTACCATGCTCCTTTTCAGGAAATCCAGCTCTTCCAGCTCTGCCTGTTGTCTGCCACCAAATACCTAAACAAGGTTACTCTAAGCACAATCCGTCATTTTGGTCTTCCTCATTCTCCTCACACGCTATTGCTCCTTTCAGTCAAGGGCTATCTCCATCAGGACCTCTCATCTCCAGGCTAAAGATGAAGACACAGTGCTTCCAGATGAGAAAGGCACATGTAACAGGAGCAGAGCACCATGTAGTAAGTCCAGACTACACAACTTATACCTATTGCACAGTAAAAGATTAATAATTGATCATTCTTTGCTTGGAGGACTTATTCACTCCCTTACACTTGGGCCTAACAAAGAGACCCATCCTTTCACAGCATCTGCTTTAAAGATCACAGATTTTGACCTAGCCCTATTAAGCTAAAACCACAGAACAATTATGTGAAGACCTAGACAGCATTGTTCCAGAAGCTACTTAAATTCTCCCCCCTTTAACACAATTTATGAATGCAGTATGGACAAAAGGTTCTGAGATTTCAGTTATATGATAGAGAATTGGATATTTCTCAATGCTTGTTGAAAGTTTGTCCAGATCCACCCTCTCGTTCCATCAAGTTTTCCTGAATCTTACAAGAAAGTGCTGCATCACTTCTTGGCTGAGGTTAACAGAAGAAGCAGCTTTAGACCCTTTTATGTTAAATTCAGCACTAAAACACCCTGAGCAAACACCACTTCTCTTTTTAAGCAAGAACTAAGAAAAGGATTTGGCTACAGCTGAAGTTTAATTTGTAGCCCTCTTTGTCCAGAAGTACTGAAAAGGCAGTGCCAAATGCATCTTGCCATGAGGGGGAAAGTAGAAATACACAGTCTGCTCTGACCATCCACTCAAGCAGTTTATCAGAAACATCCTGTTTTAAAAGAACACATTAGACCTTTCTAGAGTACATCATATCCGGCAGAAGCACATCCCAGTACACACCTCTGCCATCTTTAAGGCTGCAGTACTGCTTACAGGGTAAACAGACCCTTTCCTATGAGTCTCCAGGGAAGGGGCAGCAGGGAACCTCTTCCCCTCACTCCACAGAAGCTGCTTCTTTTTCCTGATACTGCTGAAGCTCTCCACCTTCCCATGCAGACCTCTGCTTCTGCAGGAGGCAGAGGAAACAAACAAGCCTTACTCTTCCACTGCTGTCTTCCTCACTAAGTGTGCTGCCAGCAAGGGCTTGGGGGACTTGCCCCTGTTACAGACAACCAACCAGTAAAGGATGGCTCCTGAGCCTACAGAGGTGCTGCAGAAGATAAAGCAGATGACCATTCAAGGGTTTCTATCCCAGAGATGGTTATAATTGCACAGGGTTTGCTCCAGCTGGAGTTCTTGGGTAACTTCTTCATCTTCCACTGCCTCCCACAAGCTATCAGCAGTAAATACTACTTTGGCCAGCTTCACAAAAGCTTTCCATGTAACAGAATAAACTAAAGGTATCTAAAGGACATACACACATCTATAGCATAGACTCTGACCTATTGCCAGTTAAGGATGGGGGGGAAACCTACACGTGGTTTTTTGGAAGTTGCAGTGTTGATCTCAAATGACAGTAATAATCTCATCTGTGTAACTGCTGCAAAAAGCCTGGAGGATCAGAAGCAATTTTATACTCCTAGAAAGAAGCAATTACTTTGAGAGATAGAATGAAGAATGTAGCTGTTATCAACAGGATACATATTTGGGGATTTAGGGATTATCTGGTGGTTGGTTCTAGGAAACCCTAAAGTTAAAACCAGTTTGAGCTCTTCAGATTCTGAGGACTGCAGGCAGCATCTTTCCTTCAATAGCCTGGTCCTCAAAGGAATAAAAAGTCTGAGCTCACCACCAAAAGGTTCCTGCTGGTACCTCTGGAAACACTCAAGCCATCAAACCCAATGCAGGATTATGAATCAAAACAACTTCGGAATATACCTGGAAATTATTTTTAAAAAGCAGCCTACATGCTATAGGGACAAGAACTAGAAGCGGGGGGGGGGGGGAAGTACAAGAAAGATAGGAACTGCAGTGCTCAGTTTGAGTCAACAGTTCTAAGAGTGCCTGGGGTGCCCAATTTCACAAGAACTTGTTT